>OY740779.1:11359798-11523646 GCA_963513935.1 Aphrophora alni | reverse complement strand
AATCACATTGAAAAGATCTATCTAGGGGATGATTGATGTGACAAGAGATTTATCTGTCTTTATGGTTAGCAGATAGAGTGTGGTGATACATATGCAAAAAATACACTGCAACATGGGGATATATGAGGGTAGTTTTAATTTTGTGTGGAAACCAATACTAAGCACGCAGCTGATAGGCTGCCATGATGGGGCGGGAATTTATTTTGTTGTTTTTGTGTGTCTACTTGTTTGACGACCACCATCTTAGTGCTAATATACACAAATCACCAGATGCGCAATGATATTATTGGATAAAATAATTTACACATATTAAATTTCATAAATACACAGTTCACTTTTAACTGTACGCCAATTGGGACGTCGTTAAAATAAAGTAAACCTTGAGAACTGGGTGAAATATTTTCCACTAGAATACAAAATTACGTGATGTATGAGATTAACAGTAAGTTTAAGAAACACAGTTATGGAGAACATCCTTAGAGTTAAATATAAATAAAGAACAATTAATAATAGTTAAACGGATCAATAATAAACTGTGTAATAGTAAAGTCATGATCACCAAGGCCTACAAAGGCAATGCCTTAGTTATAATCAAAGTAGATAGTTATAACAACAAAGTTAAAGAGTTTACAGAAGCCAATAATATTTCGAACTACACAAAGACATAAATCAGATGTTAACAAAGCCATCAACAGTTGTACCAACTTTTCATTTACAGAAAAAAAATCTTTAAATGATTAATCCTGTTGTTCTCAAACTCTGTGGACTGCCTAAAATCCCCAAGGACGCCCTCTTGTTAGTTCACTCGATAGGATAGTAAGAAAGGTCGATTGGTTTAAATCTGTAGCTAGTGTCAGATGTTGGCATCTTTCGATAGTAAACTTATTTAACAACGTCCCTGGCGACGAGATATTGGAGAGTAACTTTTAGTTTAGCAACATCTTAACAGCTCTCAAATTGGAGGTTAGAACATTTTTATGTTTGATAATAAATACTACCAGAAGAATGTAGTTCTAGCTATCGTAGCCATCAATCCCCCATTTTGGTTGAGGTTTTTTTTGGCAATTTCGAAGATAGTTTTGTTCTGTCGGACAAACACTCACGTGGATCGAAAATAGTTTATTGGAACAAGTATTGTAACGATCTGAAAAACCAAGGTTGATTTAAAAAATAAAATCTTAAATTCTACGCAGTAACATAGGTGTATGAGCTTAAATACAAGGTAAAGCTTGCAACACGCGGTAGCGATGTTTGCATTCTTTCAGCGATAATATTGGACAAAACAGTTGAACATAACAGAAACAAATTTTAGGACGAAAATAAGATATTTTAATTAAAACCAATCATGCAGGAGTTTATTAGGGGGGAATTAATAAAAGAAAATTTAAAACACGCATAAGACACAAACTACACAAGATAAAACATCGTGGTAATTAAGATAATTAAAAGAAAACTTTGGGATTTTTTTAAGGATAGGAAATAATACAAAATTCATTAATAATAAGAAAATAATTAAATATTGAATTCAGTTAAAAAGGGGGTTTTAATAGTTATTCTACGGGGGGGGGGGGGGTTCATGAATAAATTGCAAAGGGGATAAAAATAGTTTCTCTTATGGCATATACTACAATCCTGTGAGGCTCTTGCAATTGATGATATCGATTTAAACTAACAGAGTTATGTAGTTAAACTACATGTGAGTTATAGTTTGATTGGTGTAGCTGGTGTATCACTGAAGAGGACGACCTTGTCGTTGAAACGCGTCTGATACTTAGGCGTATTTTTTGTGAGAATTGTGTTCTGTGTGTTTGTTATACTGTATAATTTTTCTCATAAGTCAAGCTCAACATTTAATATAAATGCATGTTTATTGTTCGCTTCTATTCTGCTCTAGGATAAGACCAATTTTTCTTCCTCATCTCGCATTTCTATCCTTATTACCTGCTGTAGGATGAAATACAAAAATTCCTGTGAAAGGTCAGGTATGATTCTCCTCTTACAAACAATCTACCTTGATGTCACTAATCAACATGTCCTAGTTACAGTACAGATCCAGCCATCAAGTGTCACCAAGTCATCTCTCTCAGATTTAGAGAGAGAGAGAGAGAGAGAGAGAGAGAGAGAGAGAGAGAGAGAGAGAGAGAGAGAGAGAGAGAGAGAGAGAGAGAGAGAGAGAGAGAGAGAGAGAGAGAGAGAGAGAGAGAGAGAGAGAGAGAGAGAGAGAGAGAGAGAGAGAGAGAGAGAGAGAGAGAGAGAGAGAGAGAGAGAGAGAGAGAGAGAGAGACACGTTTGCTGGTGGTATGTCACAGATAACAAATAGTAATTTTGATATTATCATTCAATATATTAACTTTAAATTTTAATATTATTAATTAGTAATTAATGTTTTACTAATTACTTCTTATATTATAACTAGTTTAATTATGAACACAACACAAGATATTACACGTATTACAACTTATATCTCTATAGGATTTATTGCAAAATTATCTTTTCTATTATTAATTATATATATTTGTTTATAAAATAGTATTTAACACAATAATATTGCAACACTGTAGTTAATTTATCCTGCTAACCTCATCACACACCGAACTTTTTTCAAACAAAATAGAGTCAAGAGGAATGACCCACCCCTCCTACAAGACAACGTTAAGTATTGTTATAATATGTTTTATTTAGTGTCAAAGTGAGACCATGAATAAGCTAGAAATTCATCTTTAAAATTAAAATTTAAGACAGAGTAACATTACCAGGGTATATAAACTGAATGGTGGAGTACAAAAGCCCACTGTGGGTCAGATACGATTATTATGAACAAAGTTCTACGATACCATCCCATCAACATGGTCTAGTTAGTTCAACTACACAAACACCCATCAAGTGTCACCAAGTCATCTCTCTCAGCTTTAGAGAACATAAATGCAAATTCAAGTTAAAGTTGACATTAGCAGGAAGAAAACTGCAGTCGAGCAATTTATTTTAATGAGCTTCTACCTTTCACAATGTAGTTAAGCACAGCAGCGCAGTCTGGTATCGGTTGCGGTTAAAGATATTTCCTTCCAACATTTATAATGCATACGTTGCATATTACATGAACCGAAATTTATTGGTGACACCTGTTATGGCATTGTGTAAGATTAAACTTTAATGTATTAAATACAAGGATATTGCAGATATGGTATTGATTAGGTTATGTTTAAAGGAGAACTCATGAAACGTTCTAAATGTCTGTATGTAGGTTAAAAAACTTTAAATTCTTTTTTAAGAAAAAACACTTAAACCGTTTTATTTTGTTCTCTGAATGTATACTGAATATGGTGTCATAAATATCAATTTTATACAAGTAATAATTGTGATTATCAATAAAGCAATTTATCAAGCAAAGTACCGTAGGGGGAGGACTAATTACATGGCGAACAATTTGTATTTTATTAATAAAAAAAAATTATCATAGCAGTTGAAATAAACAAATCTTAAAAACGATAATATCGCCGTAATGCATAGCGTCATTGTTAAATTTGAAGATTTTAAATCTACCTGTACCAGTTAAAACATTGTAGGAAGTTGTTTACAAGTGATATGGCGACAAAACAAAGCAGGATATTAACAGGACAATGCCGAGGTAAAGACAAATATTATCAATAATTATTACGCTTTTTATTGAAATCTAGTTGCAGGATGCAGGGAATTTTAATTAAATTTAAAGCATGATTAGACAAATTGTCCCCCTTTACTCTTGCCACAATTTGTTCATTTCGCTGAAAGTCTGGAGTAATTCAAAATCTATTGAACAAGGAAGATACTAGGTTTCGAATGTTTATTTATGACTAATGAGAAAACTAACAATCAAAAGTAAAATCCTCAACAAGTTGCTAAGTTTAGAGAGATTCTCTTTTATATACGTCATTTCGGATATTCTTTGTATGATTGTTCAAACTGAAGTGTAAAATGCAAAATTTTACGTAACATTTATTAAAAGATCAAATTAAAAGCTTTTTACTCTGTGCTAGATTATATGATTTGTGATACTAGTTCACTAAGGTTTAAATGTTTCACCTAATATGTTGTCATTTAGTTGTTTTTATGGTTGTATTGCATTCTTGTTATCCTTTGGTATAATTTGTTGTTATATTGATTTTTGTAAAGAATGATGTTCTAGATGTTTTATATTGTATATGTTGACACTATATATTGTCATTGAAATGTGCTTAATGACAATAAAAGAAAATACATAAATATAATTTTAATTAAATCAAACTAACATACACAGGTGACGAAGTGCTTCTGGATATATGGCTGTTTATTTATTATTTCCCCTTGAGTTAATTCCATAAATATTTTCAATATTATCATGGTATAAAGTGTAGAAGTCCCATTTAACAAAGACAATTCCAAGCCCGAAGCTCCAACATGAAATGGTTCACTATAAAGTTATAATTATTTGTATTGATCAGCCAAACTCATTAATTCTACCTAAATCTAAAAAGTAGATATCAAATAGTTTTGGTAGTCAAACTTTGCATTCTCTTCATTCTAACCTCCTAATCATTCCCTGAAGCAATCTCAATAAATGCCCAACGTATACTAAGACAAATTCCTTACATCAAAAGATACAAAAATTCTGCAGAGTTTAGTTAAAAATTAGACTTTAATATTCAATGTTATAAATTTGTTGGTCAAATTCAATTCTCACTTTACTCAGGGAGGAACATAAATCGGAAAGATCATGTTCTTGGGAATTAAAAATATCCTCTATAAATCCTCTTGGTAGCTGTTAAATTAATATGTATTGAATCTGTATTAGGTTAATTTTTTATTCAACGCTGTAATGGCATATCGCACCAATTTGAATTTCGTAAAGTGATTCTTCCAGGCTTAATAAGAATAAGTTTATTTATATTTAGGGTTGTTTTAAAATACAGAGAATCCATATGTTATCATTGTTGAACAATCTGTTCTTTAAACAAAGAATAGTTATCGTTTAAACAAAATGTCATATTATAGCTTACTTGTGGTTGTAGGCAGACAAAAAGGAATGATAGATTGTTGTAGAGAGTTTAAAAAATACAAGGAATTAAAGTTAATACATCATCAGTTGCTAATGAAAAATAATTGTAAAGAGTAAATTTCTGGTGTTTATTATTTTGCAAAATTTCAACTTGGAGAAGAAGAAGAAGAGGATGAAGAGGAAGGGAAGAGGTTAAGGAAGAAGATGAAGGAGAAGAGGAAGATGAGGAAGAAGGAGAAGGAGAAGTAGAAGAAGAAGAAGAAGAAGAAGAAGAAGAAGAAGAAGAAGAAGAAGAAGAAGAAGAAGAAGAAGAAGAAGAAGAAGAAGAAGAAGAAGAAGAAAAAGAAGAAGAAGAAGAATAGGAAAAAGAAGAAGAACAAGAAGGAGAAGGAGAAGGAATAGGAGAAAAAGAAGAAGATGAGGAAGGGTAGAGGAAAAGGAAGAAGAGGAAGAAGAAGAGGAAAAGAAGAAGATACAGACAAACACGGTGACCAATGGTCATGAATTTAAGAAACAAGGTTCTTTAAAACGAGATCAAATGACAGATGTTCAAAAGTTTTCAAATTTTGTATTGTCCGTTTCAAAATGGCGGCCAATCAAAGTATTACCCACATCCCAACGCCGACTAATAATGTTACAAACTCTCTAAAATATTAAATACAAAGGTGTGAACGAGGGAAATTGAGGAATCGTATAAAGGAAAACTTATAAAATGAAATATAGATTGTTTTATCTGACCAAAACAATTAAAATCTCTTGACTGCTTTTATAAATGTTTCGTTTATATAAATAAAACCTTTTTCAGATCCATAGGTTTACAAAGTAGTCATTCACAAAACTTGAAGTAAACAATGTTCATCCACCCTTTCGCTTTCACTTCCTGAAGGCTACGTCATAAAATAGAGGAGCACCAGCAGGAAAACTTTATACCAATTTACAAAAGTACTTGACAATGTCTGTGTAGAGGGGGTGACTTTAAGCCTCTTCAATCTAACTTCTTTGAAATTAATTTGCTGTGAGATAAGAGAAGAATAAATTAACTAAAGGGGTGAAATATTCTCGTGTTGAACACTCGAGAAGCAGATTTACTTTTACAGCGGAGTTAGTTTTACAATAAATCTTACTGAGATATAGATTTTAACATGTGTAAAATCTGTTCTTTATTAAACTGGATATTCATAAATTGTTTTTGTTTTTGTAAATTAGTGAGAAATGAAGTATAAAATATCCGTATTGAGTTTTGTAACTTGAATATTATTTTTATACTTCCTTGTATAATATGTAATCTATATTTTCCCTTGTTGATTAAAGACAAAAACCTTTCGGTCATTATTGCCTATTAAATATAGAAGAAAAGAGCATAAAATAACCACCTGGGCAACCTGAAATTATTGTCTAATTGCTATTGCAAACGTTTTAAAAAATAATGCCCCACGCACAACACTTTAATTTTTGCTCAACTGTAAAATATATTTTCCAACTACAATGGAAAATAAATTGTACTCAAAAGAATTAGGTTTTAATCTAATTGTTGTTTAATTTGAATCGAAAAGCTGTTCAACAATGCGGGGGAACGTCAGCCCTGGTTATTTGTTAGGACAGACGTTGGATCCGCTTAACTTCCGGAATATGGAGTTTTTGGAAAACGTGCTAGGACCTACCCGTTAAATATATTTGGACGTTAATTACGTTTAGTCTCAACCCAAGTAATCACTATGTTCACAGCCAGCTTATAATGAGTTATTATTATTTTTCTAAACCGACTAATTATTTATTATAACTTACTTATCGCTTACATCTTACGGTTAGGGACAGGCGTGATGGGAGAATTACGTTAACCCTTTAGGTCATAATAATTCCTTGTTAATTTACTGGGATGACCTACTAATGACTATATATCACCCGGGGGTCGATCAGACCCCGCAATTAAGGGTTTAGGTAGCCATTTAGGTTTGTTACCAATAAGTTAAATTTATTAAACGTAACTCACGTCCGCTGATCTAGGCGCACTGTGTGGGACTGGCTTCCGTCTCCTTCCGGTGCGCACGCATCAGATATCTGATCACGTGATCTTAATACGGTGGTGATGCCTGAATACCCGTGGAATTACCACAACAATTAAACCTGCACGAGTAAGAGGTATAGTGGTTTTTTGAGTTGCCGTTATTTTTTTTCTACAAACACTAGTGTTAGGAATAAGTTAATATTAGGATAATATTAAGGCTATATTAGGAAGAAATCATATTCACAAAGCTCAGAATGACCCAACTATTGTGAAACAAGTAAAAAAATGTTGAAATGCTTGACTTGCAAACTCAACTAGGTTACCAAGACAACAAAAGGTATATAAGCAATCAGCAGGATTTAGAGGTCTCTCTTGTCTTTTTGGAGCTGGGAAGATACACGGCTGTGTGGCTAGCCGTGGTGGAAGATGGCCCAGGAAATCCACGCAACAAACCGTAAGCAAGCATTTCTATATATAAAGTCACCAATAAAAACATTTGTAATTTCTTTTATTTAAAATATAATGATAGTTGGAATACTTCTGGGCTTTGAATAAATAATATGGTTTTGTTTTATTGTTCAATTAAATTACTATTATTGTATTAAAGTTTTGTAGTTAAATTATTGTATTAAAGTTTTGTAGTAAAGCGTTGTAGTAGCGTTGTTTATTCCTAACAAAAGTATCAGGGAAATGGACATAAGTTTCATACCAAAGATAAGATTTAATAAAAATACTGAACCACTGATCTTGATTATTAATTGGAATTAAAGAACCCAGGCAGTTTTAAGGGCCGTTCATAACACTAGTATGTTGAAATTTTCACACAACATTTTGGTAACTTTATTAAGAAGTATTTAAAGTTTCAAAAGAATCGGTTGAGGTTACAAATTAATAAAAAAAATCAAAAGCTTCATCCACTATAATTGAAAACTGCGTTGGTCTTATCAACCACTCCTGCCTATATGTTACTCAGATAATATTTGAAATTGTTTGTTTAACTGTTTTCATTCAATTATAAAAAAAAATCCAGCTGACGTAATAAAATGTAAATATTAAAGCCAACGCTGGAATGTTCGAAGAGAGTTTCAAAACAAATTTAATAAGAGTAGCAGATAAGTTGGCAAATTCAATTCAGTTTCAACTTTTGGGAAATGTGTTTTTAAAATTACAAACTTAAATATCGATTTATTCAACTTCATTTCTATTTTGCGTTAATAGAACAACTTTCAATTAAAAATTTTTCAATATGGAAATAATCACGAAGGAAATATATGGTTGTATTTGAGATTTTATCTTCTCACATGTACGTAGTGTAGAGCAAGTTTAGACGCGAATCAAACAATCTATGTTGAGTGTTTTGTGTTTATATTCGTTTTGAAATGTCTTCCTGTACGTGCAGAGTTCTACAGACCACAAGTGTGGAGGGATTTTAATATAATGTAGTCAGGATATTTATCTCATCTGGGAAAGCTGGGGAGTTGCTGACCCCAAACGATCTTGATTAAACTGTGTTGTATAGTCTCTAAGGATCCAACAAAACTTATCTCCATTCTTCAATAATTCTGGTTCGTCAGTTATGCTGCTAGAGTATATGTAACTTCTTCAAAACAGCGATACATTTTAGTGAAATATAATACATATTACCTGAATGTATAATTGTCGCGTCTTTAATAATTTATTATCACCTAAGACTCCATTTTGTTTAGTTTGTTGCTGTGGTGATTTGTCGACAAAAATTCCCCCTACAATTAGGCTGGCGGTTATTTATTTATTTTGTGGTACGATAAGTTGCCTATCTTTGGGTGTAAGGCGCTCTGCCGATGAGTCAAGCCCTCCTCCTACCATTTGTCGCTGGGAAGTGACTTGTGTGAATGAATTGATATTTATCTGGCTACTGTACCGAAATGAGTTTTTTTGGAAAAGGTCAGACGAATCATTGGGGTTTGGACCCCGCGCACTCTCTAAACATTATAATAATATGAAGTAGAGATACCAAATTGACAGTTCAGACCGTTGGTTATAACCACTTGTGGAATAGTAAATGTGTTTTACTGTATTCCTAGTGAGTCTAAATTATTAGTATTTAATTAGGTTAATTAATTATAATTTAATTGTACTTTAGGATTCGTCTAAATCTTTTTTTGGAGAGTTTAAAGACTATTTGCAATTTTCACTATTAGAATATTCAGAAACGGTTAATTTAAGTTTAAATCGGTTAATTTGTTTTAATAATTGCAAAAAAAAACTGATAGAATTTTCAACATTTTCAAATATTATTAACTCCTTTCAGAAAATAAGCATTTTTGACCATTTCGTCACCATTAAAATATCATTAAAAACTATTTATTAGTTTAAGATAAATTTAATTTATTTATTTTAAAAAAAGGTATAACTTTTATTAAGATTTGACCTTGCTGTTGTTCTAGAAAGCTCGTCTGGGGCTCATTTTATAGTCGAGACTTATGTTTTACGTATATGTTTACAACAAATCAAATTTTAATTATTTTAACCTTCAAAATGGCGCCTGAAAAAGTGGGACATTGTTTAGTTATGTTTTTTGAAAACATTTTTACAACAAATGAAGATATTGTATGCACTTTCGATATTCTAATAGTTGGAATTTTTACACGAATTTAAAGAAATACATTGCTCTAGCTCAACTATGAGCCGTTGTTTTAAACAATGTTTCAAGTGATCAAAGTTGGATAGCCTGAAATGCCATATACTTTATCAAGAAATATATAGATTTTTCCATATGGCATAATGAAACAAATTACAATATGTATTTTGAGACTAATTTTACTGGCCTAATAAGAAATGTTTAATAGACACATTATTAAAACAATTTTATAACAATACTTTGTCACAGTTTTTATTCTGTGTATCTACCGACTTTAGAACAGTGTTCTGAAAGCTTATACAGCGCATTTTAAATTGAAATAAATACACTTGCTAATATCCGCACAGGAAACAGTATTTTGTTGGATATTAAATTAGTTTCGATTTTAATTGTAATTCATTGAAATACGTGCTTTGAAAACACAGTCAGTCAGTAGTTTTACTGTAAATAAATACTTTCAAATTACATGTCCTTCTCGTTGCAAATTTCAGAGTATATTATATTGCTACAATCAGATTAATTTTATTACCTTTTACAACATCTTCTAATATAAGCATTCTTTGGTCATGTCCTAGCTCCTGTCTCCTCATCTGTTTGGTAACTTGTCCTATCTTAGTCTGCGTGTCTTTTTCTCCCTGTTGGATACCATTACAGAATTGGCTTTGGTATACGATCCACTACCATACATGCTGAATAACGTACTTGTTGTTTTGTTTTTATCATATCCAATATTATGTATACAGTTGACATTATTTCTCTAATTTTACGATTTGAAATGTTTTCCAGTTTTTCTAACCTTTATTCGTGTGGCATTAAGTATTTCTTCTCGCTTATCTTTCATTTGTCATACTTCACTCGTAAATAAACATTGAGATGGACTTGTGAGATAATATTATGTAGAACAAAAACTCGAACACAAGATCTCACAAAAACTACGTTTATTCAATCAAACGCGTTTCAACGACAAAGTCGCCATCCTCGGTGTTATGTTAAGAGTTGTAGTTGTGTTGTTGTAGCTCATGTTTCACTGAGGATGGCGATTTTGGTCGTTGAAAAGCGTTTGATTGAATAAAAGTAGTTTTTGTGGGATCTTGTGTTCGAGTTTTTGTTCTACATACTTTACTAGCATATTCAGGAATACTCTTTACCATATTTTTGTTTCCTTTTGAATATATTTTGTGCAATAAAATACTATTTATTATATGAATGGTTGTCTGTCCTTGAGCATTTCTCTCTTGAGTTACTTAATTCAACGTACAATAAACTATTTATAAACAAAGCACTTAAACTGTTACAATTTAAATATTAGAATTTCATATTTGTGGATTAGTTTTCTGTTGAACTCATACAATGTGCACATATACTCTGTTGGTTTTATTTATTTATTATTATTTTTTTAAATTTTATAAATTTTTTTTATTTTTTATAAAGTTCATTTCTTGTATTTCCCGGTAAACAATTACACATTACAAATAATCGCGATTTCGTGCCAGTAGAGTTTTGGCCACAGTGTGAAGAATGTGTTATTGCCGCATTGTTTATGTTTTCCATCGTTTGAGACACGTCCCAAAGAAATTTGATTCAAATTATAACACCTGTTGTAATCATCATTTCTGTTGGTTAATTCATTTTATTTTATAAGATTATAAAAAAGTTAACATTTTAAACGCACAAGAAATATAGAAGTAATACCTACCCGAGAAAATTAACTGAAAAAAGATTTAATTAGAATCATTTAATATTGAGGCGACTGAAGTTTCAATTCAAAATGTTACGACAGCTTATAACGTTATTACAAAATAACTCTTTTGTTTCTCTAAAACAGTTGTTTGAATGTGAGTAACATGATATTTAATTCTCTGTAAGGTTTGCTAACAACGATATAAATACATTTTCTACTGAACTCCATCTCTGTCTGAACACTACACTCTGCCAAGTCTACAAAGACAGACGGAATGATTTCCAGAAACAACTTCTGTCCTGAGAAAGTTAATGCAAGCCATCTCCTGCTCTAAATCATATCATCTCTTTGTTAAGTGACTTTAAAAGTTTTATTGAAATTATTTTAAGGGTTTATTTCACTGTTTGTAAGGAAGTGATACATGATATGATTAGTAAATTTATAGATATACATGTTTATAAACTGTGGCATGCATAAAATTGCTAGAGTATTTTTACTTTTTACAAAAAAAATTATCGATTTTGTAAATATTGTGATTAAGGATTATTCATATTTTCTTTTACCTTTCCCTTTACTCTGTCTGTCTGTCTGTATAGGAGACCATCTGGACACTCCATCTACAGACAAACACAGGGAAGCACAAAGGGGATGTTTTTTCTTATAAATCTACAACCAGTGACGTTCAATGACTCATTGCCTTACCTCATCTTAATTATTTAATAGGTAATGTGCATTGTGTTAACCCTTGTGACAGACACTTTCCTCCAGATTATACAGGATGATTCACGAAGTTTTACCGATGTTTTCTGAGCTCATTCTACAGGCCAAAAGAAAGAAAAACCTTCATATAAACATATGTATTAAAACACTTTGGTAGTGTTTGGATTGGTTCTTTTAACCTGCCTGGATTCTTTAACTTTAAACTAAATAAATCGATGTTTCAGTTATCTAATTAACGGTTAATTATTATTTAATACAAATAATGTAATAATATAATTAGTCAAATTACAAATTGTTAATCTTCTTAATTAATATTAATCCGGAATGACTGTAATTGTTGTGACTCACAGATCTGATTCTACGTTCTTGATTATAATTACTTGTCTCTGAAATAATTACAAGGTTTATACGTGAAGTTTGCTCACAATGCTTGCATTCTTGACCGAAGTCTTAATTCTCCCAGGAAGCTCTTCATCGCCAAGTCCGTCTGGCTATCTTCAGGAATTTCTACAGCACCGTCCCACTAACCTAACCTAACCTAACCTAACCTAACCCAACCTAACCTAACATAACCTAACCTAACATAACCTAACCATTCTTGACCGAAGTCTTAATTCTCCCAGGAAGCTCTTAATCGCCAAGTCCGTCTGGCTATCTTCAGGAATTTCTGCAGCATCGTCCCACTAACCTAACCTAACCTAACCTAACCTAACCTAACCTAACCTAACCTAACCCAACCTAACCTAACCTAACCTAACCTAACCCAACCTAACCTAACATAACCTAACCTAACATAACCTAACCATTCTTGACCGAAGTCTTAATTCTCCCAGGAAGCTCTTAATCGCCAAGTCCGTCTGGCTATCTTCAGGAATTTCTGCAGCACCGTCCCACTAACCTAACCTAACCTAACCTAACCTAACCCAACCTAACCTAACCTAACCTAACCTAACCTAACCCAACCTAACCTAACCTAACCTAACCTAACCATTCTTGACCGAAGTCTTAATTCTCCCAGGAAGCTCTTAATCGCCAAGTCCGTCTGGCTATCTTCAGGAATTTCTGCAGCACCGTCCCACTAACCTAACCTAACCTAACCTAACCTAACCTAACCTAACATAACCTAACCTAACATAACCTATCCTAACCTAACCTATCCTAACCTAACCTAACCTAACCTAACCTAACCTAACCTAACCTAACCTAACCTAACCTAACCTAACCTAACCTAACCATTACAAGGTTTATACGTGAAGTTTGCTCACAATGCTTGCATTCTTGACCGAAGTCTTAATTCTCCCAGGAAGCTCTTAATCGCCAAGTCCGTCTGGCTATCTTCAGGAATTTCTGCAGCACCGTCCCACTAACCTAACCTAACCTAACCTAACCTAACCTAACCTAACCTAACATAACTTAACCTAACATAACCTATCCTAACCTAACCTATCCTAACCTAACCTAACCTAACCTAACCTAACCTAACCTAACCTAACCTAACCTAACCTAACCTAACCTAACGTAACCTAACCATTACAAGGTTTATACGTGAAGTTTGCTCACAATGCTTGCATTCTTGACCGAAGTCTTAATTCTCCCAGGAAGCTCTTAATCGCCAAGTCCGTCTGGCTATCTTCAGGAATTTCTGCAGCACCGTCCCACTAACCTAACCTAACCTAACCTAACCTAACCTAACCTAACCTAACATAACTTAACCTAACATAACCTATCCTAACCTAACCTATCCTAACCTAACCTAACCTAACCTAACCTAACCTAACCTAACCTAACCTAACCTAACCTAACCTAACGTAACCTAACCATTACAAGGTTTATACGTGAAGTTTGCTCACAATGCTTGCATTCTTGACCGAAATCTTAATTCTCCCAGGAAGCTCTTAATCGCCAAGTCCGTCTGGCTATCTTCAGGAATTTCTGCAGCACCGTCCCACTAACCTAACCTAACCTAACCTAACCTAACCTAACCTAACATAACATAACCTAACCTAACCTAACATAACCTAACCTAACCTATCCTAACCTAACCTAACCTAACCTAACCAAACCTAACCTAACCTAACCTAACCTAACCTAACCTAACCTAACATAACATAACCTAACCTAACCTAACCTAACCTAACCTAACCTAACCTAACCTAACCTAACCTAACCTAACCTTCCCTTGATAAATCTTGGCCCCACTAACCAAGTCCTTCCACCCATGGGTTTATATATCAAGGCTAGCTCAGTTGGTAGAGCATTGGCACGAAAGCCAAAGGTCCTGGGTTAAATTTCCAGTCTAGGTCGCATAGTTATTTAATAAGCATATCCAGGTGCTCTAGATTACAAGTTGTAATCCTCACCTTGATATTTATATTTGTCTTTAAACGCTAATTTTAAATTGTGAATATTACCTATTTTTATACGAGTTACAAACAGCGTCTAAAATAAAGCTATTCCTGTCATCAGAAGTTATTCAATGCAACACTTGATGCACTGTAACATGAAGCTGTTACATTATATTTCATCCCTATAGTAGGGGTACTTTCTATTTTTTTTTTAAATTTTAGGACTTATTGGTTATAAAATATCTTAATATAACAAAGAAAATCTATAGAAATTTCTTCAGTGGGTTTATAGATTAAGGGATATTTTAAAGTACCATTTGAAATCGTATCATAAACTGTAAAACCTTTTTCGACTCTGGGTTTCATATCAACGAAAGTTTCTCTAAAACTAAGAAAAACACGGAATTTATTTAGTAACTTTTTAGAAATAACAGAGACAATGTTATGCTGATATAACAATATTAAGTACCAGTGAGTGTTTGAATCACTAACAATAACAATAAAGTTTTACAGCAAACATAATTTTTAATAATAAAACTAAAAGTAAATAGATTGACAGAGGGTCCAAAACACAACATGTAGCAGTGACTTTGCGTAATCGATAATCCCCCTTCCCTCCGCGCGTACAACCAACAAATAGCTATGGGAAAATATTTTCTATAACATTCAATCAGATAAGCTTTTGACAGATCGGTATAATGATTCACTGAAGTAATAAAGTTTTGATCAGGCGTTTTTAATATTGTCAGTGTTATTGATTTATTTTTATTTGCAGGTTGTAAAACTTAATTGGTGGCTATTTTGGATATTGTTAATATACTTATTAAACATAGGACATCACTGTGTGAGATAAACAATGGTGCAATTTTCCTCTCCCACACACATAATATTTATACAGAGTGATTTTTAAGTGTGTAAAGAGCTTTATATTGGATAATTGAGAGATACTTGAATGCAAATGCGGATCTACGTAGTTTAAAAATTTATATTTTTTGTAGGTTTATAATTTTTGTCCGCCATCTTGGATCCGCCATATTGAATCATTTTACTCTACGCCCTCTCCTTCCTTTCCAATTTGAGATGGTCTAGTATAGTTATGGAACGTTACGGATTATAGATTTATATATTTCTAAATATTAGTCGAAGTTAGTGGATTGGGTGAACACGTAGGCCGTTAATTATACTGTATTAGCAATTATTCTATTTATTGAACGACCAACTCTCCTACCAGTCAAACAAAATGTTGATATCGTCAATGGAACTCAAAGTCCACCAGCTTTGACAGAACTTATCTCAGTGTCGACTCACCGTACCTGCCATACGTCGCAACACGTAGATTGTATTTTGATGTTTGAACTACTTACATAATATATATTAGAAATTAAACTTTTGACTAATGTTTAGGCTATGTAACGATACCATCTTATTATGTTAAAAGAGAGAGAGAGAGAGAGAGAGAGAGAGAGAGAGAGAGAGAGAGAGAGAGAGAGAGAGAGAGAGAGAGAGAGAGAGAGAGAGAGAGAGAGAGAGAGAGAGAGAGAGAGAGAGAGAGAGAGAGAGAGAGAGAGAGAGAGAGAGAGAGAGAGATGAAAGATACTTAATAATTAAACTCAAAAACTGTCTTGTTTTATTTATTAAATCCAATCTGCCATCTAGAAACTGATTTTAAATATTAGAGGTTATACGACTCCTCAGCTAATCTTTCGTTCCAAAAACTTCGCAACAAATAGTTTTTAAATATACTTTCAAAATAGTTTATTCAAGTTCTAAATTCATGAATAAAATAATATAAACATATGGGATGAATTTTTTAAAATTATTCCAAAATAAATTGTTTTATTTGTTATACACAACTTTTTTATTTGAAGATAAGAGTGCGATATCTGAAAATGATTTGTTTAAATTAACTTTATATTATGCTCTACCAATGAGACGATACAAATTTGTCATGTGACGTATATGTGATACAATATCTTTATAAATACAAATCTGTATTCACAGAACGTCATCGCCAGTCGTAATGCTGACATGGCCCTAAGCTACTGCCCATTGGATAACGTAATTGAGTTTTGTTGCTAAATGTACAGAACTCACGTAACAAGAAACCTGCTCTTGCATATTGTACAGGGTGTTACAAAAGTCCTGATATATCAACATAAGTAGAATAATTAATACAACTCGCATAGATTATTTGGTAAGACATATTTATGAGTTTTATTTCATTGTACAGAAGATTGACGTTCAAATATCGTCATTTTACGAACCAAATTAAAAAAACAACCTTTTCCCGAGTCATCATTACCTCAAGATAAAACAGCTTTTTAAAATTGTGAAGTTTAGGTGTAAATAAAGTCATCAGCCGTCAAGTACTCTAACAGTGTCAGAGTTGGAAGGGAACTGAGATGATCAAAGGACATCTGAGAGGAACCAGCGCATGATGTTACTCCAACTACTTAAAAAAGAGTCATTAATAAAATGGATTATATATTTGGAGCGTAACATACCTTAAGCGGTTCTAAAATATTATGAATACTCTTTGTTGTGGTGATGAAACAAAGAGTCAACAATCTCCACAGGGAGCGTTGTGGTGATGAAACAAAGAGTCTACAATCTCCACAGGGAGCGTTGTGGTGATGAAACAAAGAGTCTACAATCTCCACAGGGAGCGTTGTGGTGATGAAACAAAGAGTCTACAATCTCCACAGGGAGCGTTGTGGTGATGAAATAAAGAGTCTACAATCTCCACAGGGAGCGTTGTGGTGATGAAATAAAGAGTCAACAATCTCCACAGGGAGCGTTGTGGTGATGAAACAAAGAGTCTACAATCTCCACAGGGAGCGTTGTGGTGATGAAACAAAGAGTCTACAATCTCCACAGGGAGCGTTGTGGTGATGAAATAAAGAGTGAACAATCTCCACAGACAGCGTCGTGGTGATGAAATAAAGAGTGAACAATCTCCACAGGGAGCGTTGTGGTGATGAAACAAAGAGTCTACAATCTCCACAGGGAGCGTTGTGGTGATGAAATAAAGAGTGAACAATCTCCACAGACAGCGTCGTGGTGATGAAATAAAGAGTGAACAATCTCCACAGGGAGCGTTGTGGTGATGAAACAAAGAGTCTACAATCTCCACAGGGAGCGTTGTGGTGATGAAATAAAGAGTGAACAATCTCCACAGACAGCGTCGTGGTGATGAAATAAAGAGTGAACAATCTCCACAGGGAGCGTTGTGGTGATGAAACAAAGAGTCTACAATCTCCACAGGGAGCGTTGTGGTGATGAAACAAAGAGTCTACAATCTCCACAGGGAGCGTTGTGGTGATGAAATAAAGAGTGAACAATCTCCACAGACAGCGTCGTGGTGATGAAATAAAGAGTGAACAATCTCCACAGGGAGCGTTGTGGTGATGAAACAAAGAGTCTACAATCTCCACAGGGAGCGTTGTGGTGATGAAATAAAGAGTGAACAATCTCCACAGACAGCGTCGTGGTGATGAAATAAAGAGTGAACAATCTCCACAGGGAGCGTTGTGGTGATGAAACAAAGAGTCTACAATCTCCACAGGGAGCGTTGTGGTGATGAAATAAAGAGTGAACAATCTCCACAGACAGCGTCGTGGTGATGAAATAAAGAGTGAACAATCTCCACAGGGAGTGTTGTGGTGATGAAACAAAGAGTCTACAATCTCCACAGGGAGCGTTGTGGTGATGAAATAAAGAGTGAACAATCTCCACAGACAGCGTCGTGGTGATGAAATAAAGAGTGAACAATCTCCACAGGGAGCGTTGTGGTGATGAAACAAAGAGTCTACAATCTCCACAGGGAGCGTTGTGGTGATGAAATAAAGAGTGAACAATCTCCACAGACAGCGTCGTGGTGATGAAATAAAGAGTGAACAATCTCCACAGGGAGTGTTGTGGTGATGAAACAAAGAGTCTACAATCTCCACAGGGAGTGTTGTGGTGATGAAATAAAGAGTGAACAATCTCCACAGGGAGTGTTGTGGTGATGAAACAAAGAGTCTACAATCTCCACAGGGAGTGTTGTGGTGATGAAATAAAGAGTGAACAATCTCCACAGGGAGTGTTGTGGTGATGAAACAAAGAGTCTACAATCTCCACAGGGAGTGTTGTGGTGATGAAATAAAGAGTGAACAATCTCCACAGGGAGTGTTGTGGTGATGAAACAAAGAGTCAACAATCTCCACAGACAGCGTCGTGGTGATGAAATAAAGAGTGAACAATCTCCACAGGGAGTGTTGTGGTGATGAAACAAAGAGTCTACAATCTCCACAGGGAGTGTTGTGGTGATGAAATAAAGAGTGAACAATCTCCACAGGGAGTGTTGTGGTGATGAAACAAAGAGTCTACAATCTCCACAGGGAGTGTTGTGGTGATGAAATAAAGAGTGAACAATCTCCACAGGGAGTGTTGTGGTGATGAAACAAAGAGTCAACAATCTCCACAGGGAGTGTTGTGGTGATGAAACAAAGAGTCTACAATCTCCACAGGGAGTGTTGTGGTGATGAAATAAAGAGTGAACAATCTCCACAGGGAGTGTTGTGGTGATGAAATAAAGAGTCAACAATCTCCACAGGGAGCGTTGTGGTGATGAAACAAAGAGTCAACAATCTCCACAGGGAGTGTTGTGGTGATGAAACAAAGAGTCAACAATCTCCACAGGGAGCGTTGTGGTGATGAAACAAAGAGTCAACAATCTCCACAGGGAGTGTTGTGGTGATGAAATAAAGAGTCAACAATCTCCACAGGGAGCGTTGTGGTGATGAAACAAAGAGTCAACAATCTCCACAGGGAGCGTTGTGGTGATGAAACAAAGAGTCAACAATCTCCACAGACAGCGTTGTGGTGATGAAACAAAGAGTCAACAATCTCCACAGGGAGCGTTGTGGTGATGAAATAAAGAGTGAACAATCTCCACAGACAGCGTCGTGGTGATGAAATAAAGAGTGAACAATCTCCACAGGGAGTGTTGTGGTGATGAAACAAAGAGTCTACAATCTCCACAGGGAGTGTTGTGGTGATGAAATAAAGAGTGAACAATCTCCACAGGGAGTGTTGTGGTGATGAAACAAAGAGTCAACAATCTCCACAGACAGCGTCGTGGTGATGAAATAAAGAGTGAACAATCTCCACAGGGAGTGTTGTGGTGATGAAACAAAGAGTCTACAATCTCCACAGGGAGTGTTGTGGTGATGAAATAAAGAGTGAACAATCTCCACAGGGAGTGTTGTGGTGATGAAACAAAGAGTCTACAATCTCCACAGGGAGTGTTGTGGTGATGAAATAAAGAGTGAACAATCTCCACAGGGAGTGTTGTGGTGATGAAATAAAGAGTCAACAATCTCCACAGGGAGCGTTGTGGTGATGAAACAAAGAGTCAACAATCTCCACAGGGAGTGTTGTGGTGATGAAACAAAGAGTCAACAATCTCCACAGGGAGCGTTGTGGTGATGAAACAAAGAGTCAACAATCTCCACAGGGAGTGTTGTGGTGATGAAACAAAGAGTCAACAATCTCCACAGGGAGCGTTGTGGTGATGAAACAAAGAGTCAACAATCTCCACAGGGAGCGTTGTGGTGATGAAACAAAGAGTCAACAATCTCCACAGGGAGCGTTGTGGTGATGAAATAAAGAGTCAACAATCTCCACAGACAGCGTTGTGGTGATGAAACAAAGAGTCAACAATCTCCACAGACAGCGTTGTGGTGATGAAATAAAGAGTCAACAATCTCCACAGGGAGCGTTGTGGTGATGAAATAAAGAGTCAACAATCTCCACAGGGAGCGTTGTGGTGATGAAACAAAGAGTCAACAATCTCCACAGGGAGCGTTGTGGTGATGAAATAAAGAGTCAACAATCTCCACAGACAGCGTTGTGGTGATGAAATAAAGAGTCAACAATCTCCACAGGGAGCGTTGTGGTGATGAAATAAAGAGTCAACAATCTCCACAGGGAGCGTTGTGGTGATGAAACAAAGAGTCAACAATCTCCACAGGGAGCGTTGTGGTGATGAAACAAAGAGTCAACAATCTCCACAGACAGCGTTGTGGTGATGAAACAAAGAGTCAACAATCTCCACAGACAGCGTTGTGGTGATGAAATAAAGAGTCAACAATCTCCACAGGGAGCGTTGTGGTGATGAAACAAAGAGTCAACAATCTCCACAGGGAGCGTTGTGGTGATGAAACAAAGAGTCAACAATCTCCACAGGGAGCGTTGTGGTGATGAAATAAAGAGTGAACAATCTCCACAGACAGCGTCGTGGTGATGAAATAAAGAGTGAACAATCTCCACAGGGAGTGTTGTGGTGATGAAACAAAGAGTCTACAATCTCCACAGGGAGCGTTGTGGTGATGAAATAAAGAGTGAACAATCTCCACAGACAGCGTCGTGGTGATGAAATAAAGAGTGAACAATCTCCACAGGGAGCGTTGTGGTGATGAAACAAAGAGTCTACAATCTCCACAGGGAGCGTTGTGGTGATGAAATAAAGAGTGAACAATCTCCACAGACAGCGTCGTGGTGATGAAATAAAGAGTGAACAATCTCCACAGGGAGTGTTGTGGTGATGAAACAAAGAGTCTACAATCTCCACAGGGAGTGTTGTGGTGATGAAATAAAGAGTGAACAATCTCCACAGGGAGTGTTGTGGTGATGAAACAAAGAGTCTACAATCTCCACAGGGAGTGTTGTGGTGATGAAATAAAGAGTGAACAATCTCCACAGGGAGTGTTGTGGTGATGAAACAAAGAGTCTACAATCTCCACAGGGAGTGTTGTGGTGATGAAATAAAGAGTGAACAATCTCCACAGGGAGTGTTGTGGTGATGAAACAAAGAGTCAACAATCTCCACAGACAGCGTCGTGGTGATGAAATAAAGAGTGAACAATCTCCACAGGGAGTGTTGTGGTGATGAAACAAAGAGTCTACAATCTCCACAGGGAGTGTTGTGGTGATGAAATAAAGAGTGAACAATCTCCACAGGGAGTGTTGTGGTGATGAAACAAAGAGTCTACAATCTCCACAGGGAGTGTTGTGGTGATGAAATAAAGAGTGAACAATCTCCACAGGGAGTGTTGTGGTGATGAAACAAAGAGTCAACAATCTCCACAGGGAGTGTTGTGGTGATGAAACAAAGAGTCTACAATCTCCACAGGGAGTGTTGTGGTGATGAAATAAAGAGTGAACAATCTCCACAGGGAGTGTTGTGGTGATGAAATAAAGAGTCAACAATCTCCACAGGGAGCGTTGTGGTGATGAAACAAAGAGTCAACAATCTCCACAGGGAGTGTTGTGGTGATGAAACAAAGAGTCAACAATCTCCACAGGGAGCGTTGTGGTGATGAAACAAAGAGTCAACAATCTCCACAGGGAGTGTTGTGGTGATGAAATAAAGAGTCAACAATCTCCACAGGGAGCGTTGTGGTGATGAAACAAAGAGTCAACAATCTCCACAGGGAGCGTTGTGGTGATGAAACAAAGAGTCAACAATCTCCACAGACAGCGTTGTGGTGATGAAACAAAGAGTCAACAATCTCCACAGGGAGCGTTGTGGTGATGAAATAAAGAGTGAACAATCTCCACAGACAGCGTCGTGGTGATGAAATAAAGAGTGAACAATCTCCACAGGGAGTGTTGTGGTGATGAAACAAAGAGTCTACAATCTCCACAGGGAGTGTTGTGGTGATGAAATAAAGAGTGAACAATCTCCACAGGGAGTGTTGTGGTGATGAAACAAAGAGTCAACAATCTCCACAGACAGCGTCGTGGTGATGAAATAAAGAGTGAACAATCTCCACAGGGAGTGTTGTGGTGATGAAACAAAGAGTCTACAATCTCCACAGGGAGTGTTGTGGTGATGAAATAAAGAGTGAACAATCTCCACAGGGAGTGTTGTGGTGATGAAACAAAGAGTCTACAATCTCCACAGGGAGTGTTGTGGTGATGAAATAAAGAGTGAACAATCTCCACAGGGAGTGTTGTGGTGATGAAATAAAGAGTCAACAATCTCCACAGGGAGCGTTGTGGTGATGAAACAAAGAGTCAACAATCTCCACAGGGAGTGTTGTGGTGATGAAACAAAGAGTCAACAATCTCCACAGGGAGCGTTGTGGTGATGAAACAAAGAGTCAACAATCTCCACAGGGAGTGTTGTGGTGATGAAACAAAGAGTCAACAATCTCCACAGGGAGCGTTGTGGTGATGAAACAAAGAGTCAACAATCTCCACAGGGAGCGTTGTGGTGATGAAACAAAGAGTCAACAATCTCCACAGGGAGCGTTGTGGTGATGAAATAAAGAGTCAACAATCTCCACAGACAGCGTTGTGGTGATGAAACAAAGAGTCAACAATCTCCACAGACAGCGTTGTGGTGATGAAATAAAGAGTCAACAATCTCCACAGGGAGCGTTGTGGTGATGAAATAAAGAGTCAACAATCTCCACAGGGAGCGTTGTGGTGATGAAACAAAGAGTCAACAATCTCCACAGGGAGCGTTGTGGTGATGAAATAAAGAGTCAACAATCTCCACAGACAGCGTTTTGGTGATGAAATAAAGAGTCAACAATCTCCACAGGGAGCGTTGTGGTGATGAAATAAAGAGTCAACAATCTCCACAGGGAGCGTTGTGGTGATGAAACAAAGAGTCAACAATCTCCACAGGGAGCGTTGTGGTGATGAAACAAAGAGTCAACAATCTCCACAGACAGCGTTGTGGTGATGAAACAAAGAGTCAACAATCTCCACAGACAGCGTTGTGGTGATGAAATAAAGAGTCAACAATCTCCACAGGGAGCGTTGTGGTGATGAAACAAAGAGTCAACAATCTCCACAGGGAGCGTTGTGTTGATGAAATAAAGAGTCAACAATCTCCACAGGGAGCGTTGTGGTGATGAAACAAAGAGTCAACAATCTCCACAGGGAGTGTTGTGGTGATGAAACAAAGAGTCAACAATCTCCACAGGGAGCGTTGTGGTGATGAAACAAAGAGTCAACAATCTCCACAGGGAGCGTTGTGGTGATGAAACAAAGAGTCAACAATCTCCACAGGGAGTGTTGTGGTGATGAAACAAAGAGTCAACAATCTCCACAGGGAGCGTTGTGGTGATGAAACAAAGAGTCAACAATCTCCACAGGGAGCGTTGTGGTGATGAAACAAAGAGTCAACAATCTCCACAGGGAGCGTTGTGTTGATGAAATAAAGAGTCAACAATCTCCACAGGGAGCGTTGTGGTGATGAAACAAAGAGTCAACAATCTCCACAGGGAGTGTTGTGGTGATGAAACAAAGAGTCAACAATCTCCACAGGGAGCGTTGTGGTGATGAAACAAAGAGTCAACAATCTCCACAGGGAGTGTTGTGGTGATGAAACAAAGAGTCAACAATCTCCACAGGGAGCGTTGTGGTGATGAAACAAAGAGTCAACAATCTCCACAGGGAGCGTTGTGGTGATGAAATAAAGAGTCAACAATCTCCACAGGGAGCGTTGTGGTGATGAAACAAAGAGTCAACAATCTCCACAGGGAGCGTTGTGGTGATGAAATAAAGAGTCAACAATCTCCACAGGGAGCGTTGTGGTGATGAAACAAAGAGTCAACAATCTCCACAGGGAGCGTTGGGGTGATGAAATAAAGAGTCAACAATCTCCACAGGGAGCGTTGTGGTGATGAAACAAAGAGTCAACAATCTCCACAGGGAGCGTTGTGGTGATGAAACAAAGAGTCAACAATCTCCACAGGGAGCGTTGTGGTGATGAAATAAAGAGTCAACAATCTCCACAGGGAGCGTTGTGGTGATGAAACAAAGAGTCAACAATCTCCACAGGGAGCGTTGTGGTGATGAAACAAAGAGTCAACAATCTCCACAGGGAGTGTTGTGGTGATGAAACAAAGAGTCAACAATCTCCACAGGGAGTGTTGTGGTGATGAAATAAAGAGTCAACAATCTCCACAGACAGCGTTGTGGTGATGAAACAAAGAGTCAACAATCTCCACAGACAGCGTTGTGGTGATGAAATAAAGAGTCAACAATCTCCACAGGGAGCGTTGTGGTGATGAAATAAAGAGTCAACAATCTCCACAGACAGCGTTGTGGTGATGAAACAAAGAGTCAACAATCTCCACAGACAGCGTTGTGGTGATGAAACAAAGAGTCAACAATCTCCACAGACAGCGTTGTGGTGATGAAACAAAGAGTCAATAATCTCCGGCTTTAAACGAATATTTTTTGAAAGTCTCAATTTCGAATTCCAATATAAAATAATAATTTAAGCTTAGCAGTAATAAATTCTTGTTGCCATAAACCTAGTCTACAATTTAATCCAGTTTATTGGAAATACATCGATTTTGTTATTAAACTTTAAAGGTTATGTCAAGGGATTTTATTGCAGAGAGTTAATGGCGAGGGGACCTATTTTATTGTATATTTATGTTTTATACATTAACATTGTATTTAAAATGTTACATAGCTTTCAGCTTTTAGTTTTAATAGAGGGAAATTAGTCCAAAAAAAATTATGAGAAGTGATGTAACTGGGAAGTTGATATTTGTTTTTTTTATTTTTGTTTTTATACATGCAACTGAGTGGGAAACCGAAAAAATGAACCAAATCGGACTGGAGCTTCGCTAGAACAGTGCATTTTTGATGCATTTTGTGTGCATCGATACACTATTTTTAAAATATCTCTGGCTTTATAGGTCGTAGATTAATTTAAAAAAACGAAAATACTCGGAAATAAAGGGACTATCGAAATGATAGAGTATAGAAAGATTAATTAGTAAACACAAAAGATATTTAAAAAAAATTTATTCACATTGCAAATAATGATCTAGATATAATAGCTCAGAAAACCATACATCTGTAGCCTTTAATATCAATAAAAATGAACCCACTAGATGTAAACAGAACAACAACAACGATTCTGGTGATTTCTGTAAAGAATCAATAAAATAATATTTAGAAAGAAACCAACAAAAGTCCTCATCAATAATTTATTAAAAAGAAACTCCCCTCCATCTAGTCTGCCAAATGTCACAGACCTTGTCCATTGCACACCTGTACAAAAAAATTTTAGCTCAGGTTTTTTAGTAAATATCTAAGCGTTTGCACAAGTAATTTGTTTGAGTCACCCAGGTAACCTAGAATCCAAGTGTATTGCAAGAAGTTTAATTCACTTCTTTGCAGGTTTATCTAAATCACATGTGATAACATCCGTTTTATCTTGATTCATAGTTTATTTGTTTATAATCAGAGCTCAGATCTGTCCATATTTGATTGTGATATACATTTTACAATCCTTGTTTATAGTTATAAAATTACTGTATCCACGTTATTACGAAAGTTTTCTTACTGGAGGAATCAAGAGTTTCTAAGAAACTCAAATATCTACGACAAATATCATTATGTACCTAATAAAAATAAATTTAACAGCTCTGAAGAATAGTTACAGAGAAGTTCTTGGATTCCCAAGCACATAATCTTTAGATTTATGCCCCTCTACGATGAAAGTATGAATTGAATTTTACCAAGAGATTTATGGTGTTGGATATTAAATCCGAACTTTTAACTAAGCTCTGCATTCTTGACTCCCAGTATTTTGAATATTATTATGAAAATGTATTAATATATATTTATACCTGGCATGTTATTTTAATATCTTAATGTTTTATGTGTTGCCCTGTTGTTATAATTGATTTATTGTTTCCTTTATTTATATAAAAGACTTGATGTAATTTAAACGATTTAATTATGTTTTGGTATGGTATATTTTGTGACAGTCTTGGATTTTTAAATTGTATAATAATTGATTTATTGTAAAAATGGTTTTATTTGAATATCTCTCTTTGTGTAAAAAGTCAATTTTAAGTTGATGGTTGATTGATGTATAATATGGTTGTGATGATTGAATTTGGTTGTTTTTTGATATGACCCTTGCTTATGAATGATGTTTGTCAGTGCTAGGTGAGGGTGAATGAACACTATCTCTGAGGATGAATAGTCATTACTATCTCTGTAACTTAATTTTGCTTTTTTATAATAATATGTTAATTTCTAAATAACCTTTATTGTAAAGTACTATATAATGTTATGTTTTGACGTTTGTTATACAATTGTAAATTGTCTACAACAAATAAAATATTTGATTGATTGATTGATTGATATAATATTGTTATATTGTTACTGATTTATATATATTATGTGGCTAATTCCTTATAATTATGTAAACATCAAAATGTTGATGTGTTTGTCTATTTTGTGTCCATCTTACTTATAGTATTATACAATTTTTTAAAAACTAAACGAAACCTACGAACAGTGTATGTAAAAAAGACATTGTTGTTTGTGCCTATAAACAAAGTACACAAATAAGTGTACACCTCCTTAATTTGACATTTTAATAAAATATTTCCCATCGAGACTTGGAAAGAACACATTTGATTCCCCGCATCATGTCAATGCCACTTCCGATTCCGCAATTAATTTTAATGAGCGTTTCTTGCTGCACAACGAGACATGTCATCATCAGAAGACATGATAACGTTAACAATTCTACTTTTCAAATTATGTTATACTCACCTCATTCATTACAAAGCGTCTAATACATTGAGTTTTCTATCTAATATTTATCAATTTAGAAGTACGAATAAATTTAAAAAAAAGTTTTAAATATAATTCTGTTTTACTGCTTTGCAATGTACTAAGGTTTTTATCGTGTTACATATTTATGTAGATAAATAACTTCTTTACGATCAAACATTTCCTATGTCGATAATCATTTTAAATATTTTCTCTGTTGTAAATAAATATTAGTTTATCAATATTACATGATAATATTCTCGTTTAATATTTATTAAAACTATATGAATGGAATTCAACAAATTTCGTCGTGTAGATGACTCTGAAGAATCCCAGAGACGAGTGTTCATCTATGTCTTATATTCAAAGGTTTAGTTTTTCCTTAAGATTTATAATGTTTTTTATTTTTTCAGTTTTGTTGTGCCATTAATGGTTATTTTCTAGCATATTGGTAGTATTGTTGCAAACAAAGATAATACTGTATATAAAAGCAATGGTTATATTTTAAAGGAGGGGTGACTTTAAGTGTCTACAATCTAAGTTCTTTGAAATTAATTTGATGTGTGTGAAGGTATGAATAAATTAACTAAATTGTTGCAATATTCTGGTGGTAAACACTTCAGAGGCAGCGTAAAATGTGACAATAGTGGAAAGTTAGTTTATCATTGAGATATCTGAAATCTCTTGGTTGTGTGTTCTTATTTAAAGTGGATGTGCAAAAAGTTCTTTTGTATAGTGAAAACGTAATTACTCAGTTATTATTAATGAGAAATAGAAAAATAGTAAGTGACAACAAAAAAACTGCAAAAGAGCAAATACAATAAGAAAGAATAATAAAGGTTATGAGAAGTTAACAAATAAATATTGAAAATACATTCAAGAAGA
Organism: Aphrophora alni; assembly: GCA_963513935.1. Classification (NCBI taxonomy): domain Eukaryota; kingdom Metazoa; phylum Arthropoda; class Insecta; order Hemiptera; family Aphrophoridae; genus Aphrophora; species Aphrophora alni. The sequence goes on along the minus strand of OY740779.1, from coordinate 11,495,785 downwards.
ACAAAAGTCTGGTTGATAAGATAACAGAACGATAAAACGACTCAAGCAAAAGATAAAAATCAAAATGCAAATACAAAATAGCGTATAAAAAACAAAGAACAAAAAACAAGTCAAATGAGAGCGAAAGACAGTAAGAGAGAATCATAGACAGAAACCACAAAACGTAAGAGAAAATCACTACACATAGCAAAATGAGAAAGAACAAAACTGCTTACAACAACAAGACCCTATAAACAAAAAATAATCAGAAGAAAATAATAATATATATTCATTGTTTGCCTTAGAACTACTTTAATTAATTAACATACCTTATTTCAAATCGATAGTACTTCTTTACTAATATAAAGTAACGGCTACATGTTTCGTTGCCATAGGCCATCATCAGGCCAGCTAATAACATTAACACTTTTCTTGACATACACACCACAAACACATAAAAATCTCGTGCAGAACAAAAGTGTTAATGTCATTACCTGGCCTGATGATGCTGTCTATGGCAGCGAAACATGTAACCATTACTCTAGTATAAAGAACTAATATCGACTGGAAATAAGGTATGTTGAATAATATATAATAGAGAAAGGAAAACAATAAAACCAAACAGCATGATTAAAAACCTACTTATAAGTTTAAGAAAACAATAAACATCAAGAAATAAATAGCAATTCAAGAAAAGTTAGAAAAGAACACTGCAAGAGGAAACAGATAACATCGTTTACAGTATGCTTTACTATTGAGGTGTTAACCTGTAATTGTTCATTAGCAGGGAACACTTCCGATAGCTTGATGAGACAGACCGGTTGACAAACTTGTTGTACTTTGTTGTTACTATTCATCATAACACATTTTGCATTTCTCTCGGGTAAATAGTTATCGAATTATGTCACGTCTTCATGTATGTGTCACAAAAAAAAAGAAGTAAAAACCCACCATCATATATGTTTTGATTTAATTGATACTTGAATTAATAATGTATTTGCTTTATGTAATATTTTACCGCAAGGCGTTCAATGTATTCAAACAAAGATAACAGCTTTGTATTAAATAAAATATTTACGTCAGATTTTTAAATTTTCCAAAATAGATTTATAGATTTTTATGAAAAATTCAGTAAACAAATGTTGCAAACTCTGACTAAATTTCCTCTTTTGAAAACCTTAGTACCTATCATTAATTCTAAAGTTTCGAAGCTTTCTTTAGTACACAGAATCCCCCCTCCCTATTTAAAGAAGCTAAACCTTTTAAATTCTCGTTCGACCAACTGCTATGATTCATAGACATCTCACAAGATTCAGTTGTAGACAAATTGTAGGTTTTGGCTGCTCAGAAAAAAATACTTTAATGATTTAACTAGAACGTTTCTGAACTTTTATCTGATTCACTTTGAATTTTGATACATACTCAACAGATAAAGCCACTACATCTATCTCTCCTTATTTGATAAATATCCTTTACTCGGTCATATTGAGTCTTCCATATTACACATCGTTGAGTCTGTATACTCCTTCATCTGAGTTCTCCTTACTTACAGTTAGGTAAAATATTTATTCAACCACAATTTGTATCCTAGCAATTTTGGTTTCTCCCTCAACCCTCAGGATTTAAACAAATCACCCATAGTGTATTGTCCTCATCAGTACATATACAGAACTTTGGTTTGACGTTAAGTCCATGCAATTTTAGTTTATTATGTTATCTTCCCTCTGCTCTAGAACTTTAGGAAATCTGAACTTGCTTACTTTAACTTCATAAAAAGATAATAGCCAAATAATCTTGGAATCTTGTGTTTCTGAAATAACTACATTGGGGACTTAGAATGCACTGAAGTGAGTAATTAGTTTGCATAGTCATCATTTCTAGAAAGGTCAAACTATATCTTGTAGGTATATCAACATTCATTATGTCACAGGTTCATAATGTTACTAGTACAGTAACAACTCAGAAAAGATTAATAGTCGTCAGATATAAATTGCTTCTTACTTTCCACTTTTAAATAAAGTGTAAACAGTCTGTGACGAGTATAAAATATGCTTTTAACTCTTTCACTAAATATTAAATACTTTGGATTCTTTTTTACTGATTTATTGTTTGTTAAAAATATGGTTAAGTCTGTAAGTACTTGTTCTAACATTGACACAAAGTGGAGGCAGTATTTCATTATGTTAATAACAACAGATTTAAACCATACACACAAATATTTTTGCATAGAGAAGTAAATGTCAAAATCATTACATCATTGCTTAGTTTTAAATTGAAAAATCAACAAAATTATGAGGAAATTTTGTAATTTAAAACACTTTCTGAAGAGACGTTGTACACATGTTTTTTAACTTTTGTTTCCAAGTATATTATTCTGCAAGCATTGGAGTATTATAGTTTAATATAGTAACTGTCAAATCAGAATGAAAACACTACTAATAAAATACTTTTACCTGCCAACACATGAGTGTTTGAAAATTTGCTACTGGAAAAACAAGAAAGTTTATAGACTACAAAATCAGTTTCAAACAGATCTACTAACGTAAATATTCATTACTAGGACAAAAATTTGAAGCAAATAGAATTTAGAAAATTGCAGTGATGGTGGAGTGTAAAGGAAATGGAAAGCCAGGAATTGTAGTAGAGAGTAAAAAAAAAGAAGAATATTAGAGGAAAGGATAGTAAAGAAGAAATTCCAAGGATAGGCAGAAGAAAATATTCAAAAATATAGTTTTACATTAAAAATAATCTAATCAATATAGTAAGCTTAACGAAGTTTCGTTATTTCGGTGTTAGTCATCATCAGGTGTTTATTGAATTAAGACAGAGATGTAATACAAATGAGTGACAACAACAAAGAAAGTGAGGCGTGAAAGGAGAAATAAGACTAAAGGGACAGTGAGCTATGAAGATAAGGGTTAAACAATGAAGTGTGGAAAGACAATAGGTTTAAGTTGATGAATTAGGAGAGTAATTTGAAAAGAGAAACACTTGTGGAAAATTCAATTAACAAATAAATGAAAAAACACAATTGTCTCAAATAAACAGTTTATAAAGACGCTCTTTCAATGACTGTAATACTTAGTTGTTCTTCTAGACAACACTCAAAGATTTCTGATCTGAGTATCGTAAAGTTTTATTACATCAGTTAGTTATAAAGGAAATAAAACTTTATTAAATGTCTTTTTGTCATAAAAGGCAGTATATTGTAAGTTATTATTTTATATTTATTTAATGAATACAATTTTCCCCCCTTCTCAACTCTTACACTACAAAACACGAAATTAAACCTCTCTAAAATAATAAGCATACAAATGAATTATTCACTCTCCGAGGGTAATTTACTTTTTGAATTTGTTTTAATTACTGTAAGAGCAGTTCAACTGTTCTTTATTATATTCAACAGCTGGAGCAGTACAACCCCAATAGACATTTTCATTTTGTTAGAAGTAATTCATTTTTTCTTAAATGTTTCAAACTTTGGTTGTGTTTTTTTATAATCGGGATGGATTGTAATATATCCCATCTGCTAAGTAATTTGTAATTTACAAATTCCAACTATCGTAATCTCTCTTATGGAAACGTTACCACCCGAAACCATGAATTGTTAACTGATCTTACACAAGAAACTTTATGAAAGAAGTATCCACAACATACAAATAAAACACTTACAGTTATAACTTTAAAAAGTTTAATAAATTAAGGATTTATTATTAAATATTAAGGTAGTATTTTATTCCACTACCTTTTTATGTACAAAATGTATAAGTCTGTAATAGTTCTTTGCACCTAGTGGTCCACATATGTCCATACTAAGATCGAGCTCGTCAAATGAGTGGACACAGAAACAACAAAATGAATCCTGCCCCAATGGCAGAGTATGAGCTGAATGATCAGCATTTTGTTTCGATACAAAATAAAAACTACCCTTATACACCCATGTATTGCAGTCATTAATTTTATTGTAATGTATCAACACCCTCTATCTGCTACCCCTAAAGCCACATAAATCTCTTGTCACATCAATCATCCCCTAGATATGACTATGCAATGCGAGTTCGTTTATAAACGGGGTGAAATAGGATGCAACAGGGGTTCAAAATATATTGCGTTTTAACAAGTTGTCCAAAGACTGCACGCATTGTTCTTGTATACAATATTAATTTTCTCTAAAATATATGTTTTCATCTAAAAAGTTTTATTTTCACTTACGTTCTTTCTGTATTTGATTTACTGAAATGTTCTATACTTTGTTTGGCATTTAGTTGGCAGCATGTATTAGATTAAATGAGACTGTATTAGGTTAGGTATTAGGCTTCCCATTAAAACAGCATCGTGTGAAATATCGCCTAAAATAATCAAAACAAAACATATAAAACTCTATTCTGAAATAAAATACAAATAAAAAAGTGAAAACAAAATCGTAATTTTCTCTTTTTAAGTAAGTTTCTGCGACGACCCTACATTTTTATTAAGACTAGTAGTTCTGAAAATCTTGTTTGAGTTACACAGTCAATGTATTTAACGTACTGCCAGCTAAATTAGTTAGAACTTACACATATTACAAAACACAAATCGGTTTTTTTGACGATCGTTATGTATTTTTTGTTTCATTTACCATTGTGGAAGTTTCATTACAAGTTTGCTTATTGATTTTGAACGATAGACTTCCACGGTCACAAACTTCATTATGATCTTGTTCTTCGGGGTTCGACCGCGTCAATATTGTCTGCACGTTGAGTACTGCCGACGTTTCATAAAGACCAAGGCTATAAACTCAGTAACACGTGGAAACCCGTTATTTCAAAAATAAATACACAGCTTAGAATCTTCCAGAAACGACAACTGTCACAATAAAACAATAGAATTATTGGTAGTCAAACGGCGGCCCGACAAAGGGTCCACTCCCAGGACTATATAAGCTCGCTTCACTTGACATTTGTTAAGCCTTGAGAAAGGACATCTGTAAAGTGCCCGAAACGTCGGCTGTACTCAACGTGCAGACAATATTGACGCGGTCGAACTCCGAAGAACAAGATCATAATGAAGTTTCCTTATTATGTACTATTTCCAACAAGACATAATTGTAAACACAAGTTTATTTAATGGTATTTTGTTTTCTTGAAGTGGCAGTACTGTGAGACCTACAATACAACAGCTGATAGTTATAACCTTTATTTACATTTCAAATAAACATTTCCTTCTTGACTATCTGTGCTATACAGTATTTATTTTCGTCAAGTGACGTATATGGAGCTCTTTACTATTGAGCAAACGTGAGAGATCAAATTTGAGTAACTTCAAGACAATGAAACATGTTAGGGGGGTTGACTCTAATAATTCAGTGGTCCTTACGTAACTAACTGGGCCAAAATGGTCGACTAGCCACGTATCACATCTTGTCGGGGTTATGACAGTTTTTAGCGCACCGTAAGACCCCCTGGGTTATAGACCCACCCCAATCTGGCCTAGTGTGCCATTATTTGGGTGGAGTACATCAGGGCTAGTTACTTACAAGTAACTTAATCTATATACTTATAGATGGAGGTGTGCGCTGGCCCGATCTCGTTTGCTTCTGCACTATAACTGTGTTTTGTTGAACTGCTTCGGAGCATGCCAACTAGCGAGGTGGGGGGGGGGGGAGGCTAAACAGACTAGGATTATAGGTAAACCTGTAACCTGTTATGCGGCAACCCGCAATGCCATGGAACCCCAAAGAACTAAAGCACCCGGGATTGAAGGGGCAAACGGTGGTGTAGAGAACACCAAAAAAGATGTCACAAGTTAAAATGAAGCCATGTTCTTTTTTTAGTTCGTAGGTCGACATGTTTGGTCGACAAACTGTGGAGTATGATTAATGTCCTTAAAGAGGGAAGATCAACCAAAAAGATGTCCTTCTTATTGCACGTAGGCTATTGAAAATCGTCTTGTTTAATAAGAAATGTCGTTACCGATGATGAATTTTTGGGTATGATGTGGAATATAGTATAACGTACGACAACAAAAGTATACTTGAATAAAGGTTAGGTTAGGTTAGGTTAGGTTAGGATAGTTTCTTACATTTACCTCCAGATTTTGTGGTTAACATAATTGTAAAATGGTATAAAATCTCCACCAAATTGAAGGGTAATATGACTAAAATTACAAACTCTAGAGTCTTTTAAAATTTCCAACTACTCCATCTGTCATTTTCACGCTCATTGGCCATATCATGGTCTCAGGTGTGGATGTTATCATGGAGGTTATATTGACAGCTATGTCGATTGTATTGGATAATCGATACATTGAATTCATTTATCCTGTTCTAAATAATTACTACATAAATTCACCCCCGCATTGTGGTTCGACACAAAATCGATATCAGATTAGCCGACCTCATCCCCTATGCTTTTTGGCCGACTTTCAACCCCTTTGCTTGGCCACTGCCTCTACAATCGGGCGGTTGTTATGACATATCGATTTCATCTAGACTGTGCAAAAGATGTTTTTCTGAAATAAATGCAAAGGAAAATATTTAATGTCAATATTTACAGTTAATATTAAATTGATAATATCAACTGACGTTTTGTATTCGGATTTTATATAAATAAAAGCAGAGGAAGGATGTGAAATTAATTTTGATTTCAAGGGAAGTTTGTTAGGAAATACACCTTTTTTGTGCTTCTTATATGTGCTTAATAAAATTACTGTAACTTACTTCCTTTTTGGAATAATAGTTATTTGTGTAACTAGTGCGCAAAGTGACACTTTGCTGCACTTGAGAGAAATCTTTACGCACGAGCCGCAGGCGAGTGCGGAAAGTTTCTCGAGTGCAGCAAAGACACTTTGCGCCCGTGTAACACATTATATTTTTCCTACAGTTACTATAAACCATATAAATAACAGGTAATTGTATATAAAGGTGAACTTTTATTATGCATTTCCACAAATTAACAAATCAAAACTTAAACGAAATTGTTTCACAAAGTAACAAATAAAAATCTGAATGAATGTTTATACAAACATAATGAATCAAAATCTGAATGTCATTTTTGGTTTGTAATGTTTATGTTAAATGTGCAGTTTTCATAATGTCCTGATAATACTAATCCTGATGCAGAAGACACTTCAGAATGCTCTTCGAGTTGATTAGTTTGATGAAGTACCGGTGCAGTTTCTGGTGACTGTAACGTTCCTAAAATCAACTGTCCAGTTGCAATCTTTCCGCTAATAGAATCGTCAATGTAGCCTTCGGCTACGGTTGAGCTTTTCCAGCCGCCGTGACGCTTTAACTGCGTCATGTTGCCTCCTGCTTCAACTAACAATGTTGCTGAAGTGCGTCTAAAACAGTGGCCAGTGTACCTTTCGGGGTTAGGCAGATTTAAAAAAGTAGCTACTTCAGTTGGGATTTTAGCAATTGTATTAACACCTACAGGTTGTTTAATACAAACACCTTTAGCGTACTTCAAAAATAATCTACTTGTGGATATGCCTAAAGGTCTCAATTTGAGGTATTTCCTGTACATTTCCAAATAACTGATATCAAGATTATCGTCATCAGTTAAAGTGAAGACACGGCTTTTGTTGGTTTTTGAATCTGGTATTTTAACAATTAAAATTGAACCTTTATCATCTCTTCTGGAAAGTAAGTAAATGCAGGAATCAGCTACTTTGAGTACTATAATCAGTGCAAGAAGACCCGCTTTGTCAGGTAACTGTAGGAAAAACATTTTCTGATAATTTTGTCACTTTCTTACTTACACACCAAGAAGAAAACAGTTCATAACTGCGTTCATATTTCTTTTTAGATTTGTCAGGTAACAGGTTTAATGATACCTGTTTTGCTGTTTCCGCTATCTCTTCTGGTGTATTATTATAATCATAATCACTTTCACTCTGTTCATTATTTGCAAACATTTTACTTAGGCCTATAAACAAACACTCTTATCTATCAAATACTCAACAACAGGATATAGGTTAAGTTATAAGTCCAAAGCGTTGAATGACAACAATGCACCATTTGATCGATTTAGTCACACAGCTGATCGAGTTAGTAGTGTTGCCAACTTGTTTTCAAGAGAAACGTATTACGTGCCTTATACATGCACACTATTTTGTGTTGTTTGGTTGAAATTCTGGAGTGCGGGAAAGTAAAATGAGTGCGGGAAAGTGAAATGAGTGCGGGAAAGTAAGTAAATGCAGGAATCAGCTACTTTGCGTACTATAATCAGTGCAAGAAGACCCGCTTTGTCAGGTAACTGTAGGAAATAGTTATTTGTGTAACTAGTGCGCAAAGTGACACTTTGCTGCACTTGAGAGAAATCTTTACGCACGAGCCGCAGGCGAGTGCGGAAAGTTTCTCGAGTGCAGCAAAGACACTTTGCGCCCGTGTAACACATTATATTTTTCCTACAGTTACTATAAACCATATAAATAACAGGTAATTGTATATAAAGGTGAACTTTTATTATGCATTTCCACAAATTAACAAATCAAAACTTAAACGAAATTGTTTCACAAAGTAACAAATAAAAATCTGAATGAATGTTTATACAAACATAATGAATCAAAATCTGAATGTCATTTTTGGTTTGTAATGTTTATGTTAAATGTGCAGTTTTCATAATGTCCTGATAATACTAATCCTGATGCAGAAAGATAAACTATAATGCCCAAAGATCCGGGAGTAACGATATTGGTATAATAATGTACAAAATATTTATCTATCAAATACTCAACAACAGGATATAGGTTAAGTTATAAGTCCAAAGCGTTGAATGACAACAATGCACCATTTGATCGATTTAGTCACACAGCTGATCGAGTTAGTAGTGTTGCCAACTTGTTTTCAAGAGAAACGTATTACGTGCCTTATACATGCACACTATTTTGTGTTCTTTGGTTGAAATTCTGGAGTGCGGGAAAGTAAAATGAGTGCGGGAAAGTGAAATGAGTGCGGGAAAGTAAGTAAATGCAGGAATCAGCTACTTTGCGTACTATAATCAGTGCAAGAAGACCCGCTTTGTCAGGTAACTGTAGGAAAATGTAATTTATTTGTGTTATATAATCTCGTTGCTATGGCGACAATATTACAGCTGTATTTTAGTAAATAAAAATTGTTATTTTAAACAAAGTAAATGTAATGCAATTCCTAATTTAAATCGTTAATAAATTTACTGTTTATATCAAACCTTTCTGTCTGTGTTTCAACTTTAATATTTGAAGAAATGTGACGTAATCCATAACACAAAAGTGGTTAAGTTAGTTTTGGTTAGGTTTGGTTAGGTTAGGTTAGGGGGTGTTGGAGGAGGAAAAGCTGATCACAGAATAAATCTTTACACACATTTACAGGTTCAAAACATTCAATCCATTACATCTGAATTATATAATGAAGAATGTATTTTGATGGTGAAAAAATGTCGATATAATAATTTATGGTTTTTTTCCCTTTTCAAACAAGGCTAATTACGGTCTCCAAGGCAACTGAAGTTCATTGTACTTCTCGTATGTCCTATCAACTCAAGAAGAATCCCAGTACCTTTGACCACCTTAACAATTTTGTTTTACAATTGAATTATAAATCCATGTTAAAATATATAAAGTGTAAAATAGTTCATTACACAGTGTACACAGTATAAAATAAATTACTTAATATTTTAGAATCTAATGTTGAATTGTTGTTTAAGGGATCTATTCAATTTTGGTCAATCAATATTCCTTTAAGAGTTGGGGATAAAATAAAGTGTACTTCAAAATAAGACCTTTTTTTTGTTATCAGATTTCATGTGATTTCATCTGAAAAGTTCTAGGGATCTCCAAATAATTCAAAATATAATAATCGTTTAAACAAATATTAATTGTTTGTGGATTTTATTTGAACTGGTAATATTAATAATTCTAAGAAACAACAATGTGTGAATTTGACATTTAACATCATCATTAGAATTATGGTTAAAAATTTAGTAATTTTGAAAAGAACTGTATTAGGGATGACACTTATAGAAGTAAATTTTTTATTTCTCTAATGCAACATTGTAAAACAACAGCTGACGCTTGTGGTACATACATTATGAGAATGGTTATGACAGAATTGTAAAATAAATTACAATCTCAATTTGTCATACAGTAAAGTGGTTATAGATCATAATGTAACAAATGGTGGTTTCTATAACAACAATCTTAATGTGTCATACTATAAAGTGGTCAAAGATAAGTTTACAGATGTTGCAGAAATTATGGTTAGTATTGTGTTAAATAAAAATAAAATCTTGGTAATTGTTGGAGTTGCTTAAATGATTAATATATTTTGATGAATATTAAATTCGTAATGATTAATTTAAGTCAATAAAATTTCTTCTCGAAAGATATTATTTTCTATGGTTAAACAGACTCTGAGCTGCAAAATGCAATTAGGAAGATTGTAAATTAAAAGGATTTTTGACAGCATATACATATAATCTGTGTTAATCGAACAGTGTATTAAAGATAGAAAATCGTAAATATTTGATAAAAAACTGGTTTTTTAACTGTTCATTGAACGTTTGAAATTATATTTTCCATAAAGTTTATAACTGAATTGTTTTATATTGGCATAGAAAGGAATGTAGTAAGCATATTACGAAATAGAAGGGTGTGTCAGGGGTGAAATTCACATCTTATTCAGCATCTATTTACTACTCCTTGACTGTACTTCTAAGGGTGGGTGAATAATCCAAAGGCTAACCCTTTGTCAAATATTTACGCTTTATAAATTATTATTCTTCCAGTTTATACAGGGTGTCTTAGGTGAGACTAAACTCCGGGATGATAATATACTGATGTACAGTAAAAACTTTGTTTTCCTGGTACCCACACTTTTATTTTATTTTAGAAAACACTTTGAAAGTAGAAAAGATATTGATCTCAAATTTTGTAGACATATTTGTTCCCTCTACGAAAAAAAAACAGAACTTTCGTGTATTTTAAAAATGGCGGCCGTTTAAAATCCTTAATGTCAAATATCTTGAAAACTTTACAAGAAACCAAAAACATTTAATTAGTATTTTAATGTCAAACAAAACGGTTTTTTAAATTTTTTCTGTAGCTCAATAGATAACCGAGTTGTTGCCTAAAAATAAAAAATATTTTTATCTTGGTAGTTGTCTAGACAAATACCAATTAAAACAACAGCTGTTTTAAGTTGCTTTAAGTTGTTACATCTGTTAGCTACATTGTTGTATTGTTTCTTTGAAAAGTAGAGTTAATGTTCTATTACTTCCAATGAATAAGTGTTTTCTTAATTGTGAAATTTTTTGAAAAAAATATATTGAATATGAATCTTTGAGATACAAAAAATTTAAAAAAAAACCGTTTAGTCTGTCATTAAATGTTGTTTTTGGTTTCGTGTAATATTCGTGTGTATAGTTAGCAGTTTTTGATATATTAAAATTTTTAAATGGCCTCCATTTTGAAAATATACGAAAGAACGTTCCGATTCCACAGAGGTTAAAGGTTTTTTAACAAAAAATATGAATACAAAATTTGAGTTCAATATATTTTCTATTTCCAAAGATAATAAATATTATTTAAAAAAAAAGCATTTCCGAATCTATGTTCACTTTCATCAGTATGTTTATGTAGAATCACGTCACCGAGTTTGGCCTCACCCTTCAAAAGACACCCTGTATATTTCAAAAGTTATCAATGTAAACGAATGCTAGCTGTTATCACTGATTCTGTATGAAAGAAAGTTGAGAAAAACTACAGGTTTTAATGAGAAATTTCGGTTTTGTAAAAGATATCATGGACTAAATTGTAAACTTTACTAACAAGAAGCAAAACCGATGGCCAACTGCTTTTTAACTGTACTGTGGCGCTCTTACTGGCAACAGGCTAACGTTTTGTGGGGTTTTATCTTTTGCTAATTTTTCACATGAAGAAATATTTAGTAGATTATTAAAGCTTCTTCAAGTGACTAATCATCTAAAAAAAGGTTCTAAGGTTTTTTGGTGTACCATAAATTGGGTTGTCAAAAGCTTGAATATTCTCACAATAAAAAAAATATTAAAAAACTTAGTATATATTGTAATAGTGTACTCTAGATAAATAACTGTTACTATAGATAAATAACTGTTACTCTAGGTAAATAACTGTTACTCTAGGTAAATAACTGTTACTCTAGATAAATAACTGTTACTCTAGATAAATAACTGTTACTCTAGATAAATAAACTGTTAAAACACGGTCTACCTTACAATCGCTCACGTAATCCAAACGTAAATTAGAGACAAAATATTTAACCGTTAAATTTATCTACTGTCGAGAGAAAATACGTTAAGGGTGTTGCAACCCTTCCTGCCCCGACTAATAATTACACCCTTAACTTGCATTTCACCTTACTACGTTACGTTAATGATTTTATCAGTAGAAACATGCAATTGCCAACAGCGGAAATTAAATGAACCAAAGTCATTTCCGGTTCAACACCATCTTTCCTCTGTTACAATTACGACTTTTTGTTGATTAAATGATTTGTAAGTCTGTGATTTTGTTTCGAGAACTTGTTCTGTTTAATTTCGGTTTGGCGGAATTATATTGAAAATGTTCAATACAGATCGAAACGTCATGATAAGCCGTTAAGGCTGGAATATTTTCATACAAACATAAACCATCATTTGTATAAAATACAATTTAAAAAATGATAATATCACCTACAGATATTTATATATAAACAGGAGTGAAAACATTATTTTATATCGAAGTAGTTGAAAACATACAATCGTTGTAATGATTTTCTGTTCTCTACGAATTACAAATTTTATTTATTGTATTGACCTTGAGAAAAATATAACACAAATCCAGTATACACCCATGTTTAAGGGACAACCGACAGTTTACGACAAGGGGTTGAAGCATTTTCATGCTGAAAGCATAACGAATAATCTACGACAAGATTTTGAAGGATTTTCGAGCTGAAGGACAACTAACAGACTACAAAAAAGGGTTTGAAGGATTTTCATGCTGAAGGACAACTAACAGACTACAAAAAGGGTTTGAAGGATTTTCATGCTGAAGGGACAACCAACAGACTAAAAAAAGGGTTTGAAGGATTTTCATGCTGAAGGGACAACCAACAGACTAAAAAATGGGTTTGAAGGATTTTCATGCTGAAGGACAACCAACAGACTACAAAATGGGTTTGAAGGATTTTCATGCTGAAGGGACAACCAACAGACTACAAAAAGGGTTTGAAGGATTTTCATGCTGAAGGACAACTAACAGACTACAAAAAAGGGTTTGAAGGATTTTCATGCTGAAGGACAACTAACAGACTACAAAAAAGGGTTTGAAGGATTTTCATGCTGAAGGACTACACCAACAGACTACAAAATGGGTTTGAAGGATTTTCATGCTGAAGGACAACTAACAGACTACAAAATGGGTTTGAAGGATTTTCATGCTGAAGGGACAACCAACAGACTACAAAAAGGGTTTGAAGGATTTTCATGCTGAAGGACAACTAACAGACTACAAAAAAGGGTTTGAAGGATTTTCATGCTGAAGGACAACTAACAGACTACAAAATGGGTTTGAAGGATTTTCATGCTGAAGGACAACCAACAGACTACAAAAAGGGTTTGAAGGATTTTCATGCTGAAGGGACAACCAACAGACTACAAAAAGGGTTTGAAGGATTTTCATGCTGAAGGACAACTAACAGACTACAAAAAAGGGTTTGAAGGATTTTCATGCTGAAGGGACAACCAACAGACTACAAAATGGGTTTGAAGGATTTTCATGCTGAAGGACAACTAACAGACTACAAAAAGGGTTTGAAGGATTTTCATGCTGAAGGACAACCAACAGACTACAAAAAGGGTTTGAAGGATTTTCATGCTGAAGGACAACTAACAGACTACAAAAAAGGGTTTGAAGGATTTTCATGCTGAAGGACAACTAACAGACTACAAAAAAGGGTTTGAAGGATTTTCATGCTGAAGGACTACACCAACAGACTACAAAATGGGTTTGAAGGATTTTCATGCTGAAGGACAACCAACAGACCACGGCAGGTGGTTGGGAAAGAATTGGATAAGGAAATAAAAAAAACTAGGTTATGAAGTAGATCCAAGGTAAGTAGGAGAACTACCAACTGTTCAAGTTGAACCCCAAAATATCTCTGGGTTCTCTGTCAACAAGGACCTCAATTTATATTTCGAAAAAAGAGTATGGAAGAGGTTGTTTTGTTTCTTTTTCCCTTCCGGCCTGTCTTGGGTCTAAAGTTTATTTTTTAAACAAGTTCCACAATATAAATAAACAATATAACTCACATCTGTAAAAAAATAAAGAATAACACGAGAAATATAGTTGATTTAAAAAAAAGAGTCACAACAATGTTGGTACAAATGAAACATAAATTTGCAACAATTCTCCTTGTTGATCCTTCCAGGATATTAATCAAAGTTGAAATGGAGTTTTTAACTTTAATACAATGATGGGGGGGGGGGACGACACGACGAAGGTGTTTTATTTAATGTATTTCCTTTACAAAATAAAAACAATTTGAAAACTTTGGTTAGTTAAAAAAAAAAAAATCTTATTTGTCGATCTTGAAAGAATAACAAAGCCTAGAGTTTTACATTAAAAAGTATTCTGTTTCACTTGAAATAGGCAGCATTTGTGAAACTCTAAATTATAAATGTTATAAAAACACAAATCTCTACAACAAATATTGCATTTAAAACAAAACGACGATTCGAAGACCTGAACCTCTGCATTTGTTACATACAATGGAGCAGTCTAAATACATCAAAATTTAAAACTTTTTATAATTGATGGGTGTACAGATTGTAGTCTTTAGTGTACAATTCGGACTTGTAAATTTAAAATGTGATTGTTTTGCTTCAACTTTAGAATCAATAGATCGTAAAAGTTTCACGCGAAATGAATAGATTTCGGCCAATGTCACTTCTGGAGTAGACTTGAAAATAATTGTAGGTTAATGTTTATGAGAATGTCTAAATATGGGAACCTTAACTTCGGACGTATTTGTACGTGGAACCATGACGTCACTAAAATCAATATTTTGACACATACATGGTCATATTTTAAAGAAACTCCTATTAATTATGCTTTTAAAGGAGTTTTTGAATTAGCTCTAATCACTTTTAATAAACCAACAAATTACCAACATCAATTATAGCTAAAAATCTGTGTGAATTGGTTTAATTTTTTGTTAACCACGTTTCACTGTGAACTTCCCAACAGTCAGGCTCCATTGTGAATCGGTCGATACTTGCATGTCAGAAACAATCAAGATTATTGTTATTAACAATAAATCTTTGAGAGAATACTCGACGTGAACACTCAAAAACAGAGTGATTAGATACTGAACTAAATAAAGAAAAGGTACTTCTGATGCAAATCGTTCAAATAGTTATTTACTAATTTTTTTGGAAAGATAAACTGTAGATTAGAACTGCAGTATATACTTAATCAGCTGTTACTATTATTCCTCTGTACGTATTTGGTTGCCAAGGAAACGGAGCTTGTTATTGTCTACATAGGTAATCAATCCTCAAAATCACCAATTGTGGTAGGTTACATAGATAACAAGCTTCGTTTCCTTGGCAACCAATTTTATTGAGTACTAGGGTATAGATTGAAGCGGAGTAAGTTTTGTAATTAATATTCATTAAACGATATTTTGTCCTGTGAGAAAATATTTACTCTATTATTTGTCATCTAAAAAAAGGAAAAATATACCAATAACCCCTCCTATATTGTGATGGAACAGAAACAAAATAATATAATGTGAAATTTATCTGTCATGAATCTCGTTGGTTAACCTAACCTCAAATTGATTTTATGGTTATACAAATGATTCGTTTGTTGTGGTAATACTTTTTTCAATCGTTTAGAATAACGGTAGGCAAGCAAGATATTTATGTGACCTGCTTTTTCAAAATGGATGACCATGGATACCTACCGCGATTCCAGTTATAATTCCAGCCATTAATTATGTTTACAATTACATTATATTGTCCAGTATATAACTTATTTATTATTATCAATAGAAGCGGCTTTTACCCTCTAGACACTTCAGGCTATAACATTTTTTGTGACTTCTTATACCTGACTAGCTTATTTCTATACCCTTGGTTAAGGACAGGATTATTTCCTGGCCAGGTCGCATCTGGGCCGAAGATCAGTTGTTTTCTACGTACTTCTGGAGTTTCTAACAGCTGGTTGCATAGCGAGCATTTCAGGTTTACTTAGTTAAAATCCCATGTAGCTTTCTTCTTGAAAGCTCCATGGCCTGATACGAAGCTTAAGGTTTGTTTTCTGATTTCGTTTACTTTGTGAAGTCACGAATTTAGAGAGTTTCAGATCTGGTTGGACCTGTAATCCGTGGAGTATTTTATCCGTCGTTCGTCAATTTCTAATCTTAGCCATTGTTTTAGCTATGGTTAGGTTTGGTTAGAGCTATGATTGGTTTGTTCAACCGACGAGCAGAACCTCAGGCTGTCAACGTTCAATTATGAGCCTCTTTTAAGGTCATGGTGACGTGAGTTTATTTACCTTGTCAGGTTAGTGAACTCAGTATTTCTTCGATAGTCAGATGTTGCGATACTTTCTTCTATATTTCACAACAATAGGAGTCTTCTGCGTATGGTCTTAGGACAGAATAAAAATTATATTTGATAATTTTTACCAAACAACTATTCCTAACTTTTATTCCTAACAGTTGGTTCGTCAGTTTGTTTCTATATCGGTTTTTAATAAATTTCACAGTGAAAAATGTTTTTTCACAAAGATACATTGTTTACCAACATTGGGTATTCATCCTGGGGCATTAATGATTAATTTTGTTTGTACGATAAAACTTTTCATTCATTTTGCATCTTTGTTACTTGTTATTCAGCAGTAGTGGTTATCTTTATTAAAGTAATTTTTAATGGTATGGGACAAGATGTGTGCTTCAAAAGGTATATAAGGATGAGAATAAATTAGACAAGGGATTAGATTATTTTAAGTCACCAAATTTTGTCTGGAAATGATTTGATTACGAATCATCTCTTTCATATTATAATCACAACGCAAGTGAGGTGGCAAATTTCTTTCTTTTTCGTTGTTCTTTTTAAAGAAGAAATTTTTTCAAATTTCCTTGCTAGAGACTAGTTTCCCACAAATCACGTTTAGCAATAAATAATCGAATTTTCTAAATAATTTGCAGAATATTTTTGTCCTGCCCAGGAGCTGTAGGTTTAATTAATTTAGTTTTTTTGTGACGTCAACCAGGAATGTAAAATTTCTTAACCATACAGGATCTTCTAAAGTTAATTAGTCCTCATTTTGATGTTTCAAAAAGTGACAGTATTTCATAGAATTGTTAGGAATTGGGGATACATTTAGTTAGGAATACAGTCTTTTTAAGAAGCCAGAGTTACAACAATTATTGTAACGGACCTGAAAAACTCACGAAATTGCTTACCTTGGAGGTTATTAAGGTGACAGTTATATATAACGTTAAGCTGAGAGAGAACGAGGTCAATTAATCAAGTGAACAACTGCTGGAGGTTTTTAAGATAGCCTGTACCTGGCGAGAAAGAGTTTCCGCAGGGATCAGACCTTCATACAAGGATCTGCGAGAGTTGCAAGAAGGATGAGCAAATTTGTAATTATTCAGAGTCAGTTTATTAAATTATTAACATAGAATCAGGTCAATCAGTCACAATAGAGTCGTTCTGGATTCTTAGTGGTGTTAAGTTTAAGATATTTGTATTAGTATTTGACGAAGCCGAGAGAGATAATCAGGTTACAATAAATAATAAAGAAGCATTAAATGTAGAACTCAACTACTGATTTGTTTATTTTAAAAGGAAAGATTCCAGGGTGAAATATGAATGATCCTAACAAATGGTGCATGAACTCTCCATACCCCCCAAGTTCTACTCTTCTACTAGAGTTCGAAACTGTCTTCTTTGCAACATCTGTTAAATCATTTTGGAGCCAGAAAGCCAAAAGTTTTAGTGAAAATTGTAGATTCAGGTTTTGGAATTAAAATATGTCTAGCGTTT
This sequence comes from Aphrophora alni, assembly GCA_963513935.1. NCBI lineage: Eukaryota > Metazoa > Arthropoda > Insecta > Hemiptera > Aphrophoridae > Aphrophora > Aphrophora alni. The sequence continues at coordinate 11,477,768 of OY740779.1, read as the reverse complement.
TGTAGTTTAATTGTATATCCATTTCTAAAAACATTCTCTTTCCACTTTTTATATAAAATAATTTCAAAACTCTACATTGCATTTAATAAACAGATATTTCACTTGCTTTTAGTTAAACAATGGTTCTGCATCTTGAACTGTAATGTTTGAGGTTAAGTGAATAGAAGGAACCTGTGGTCCCTAGCTTCGCCTCGTGTAAATTCTATTCTATAAACACGAAATTAAATCTCTTGTATTATATTAAGTATGCAAATGAATTATTCAGATACCGGGAATAATTTTATTTCTGAATACGTTTTAATTACTGTAAAAACAGTTTAAATGTTCTTTATTGTATTCAACAGTTGCAGCTGGTAAAACCCAAGAGACATACATAATTTTTACAGTTTCCTTACAAAGTTCTGTGTTGCATACAATGTATTTTCTATGTCGTTGTTTTATGTTGAAATCTTTTTCATATATATATATATATATATATATATATATGAAACAACAACAAGGATATAAAACAACACATATATATATATATATATATATGAAACAACAACAAGGATATAAAACAACATATATATAATTATATATATATATAAAACTTTTAATTTCACCTCAAACATTATTCATTCACGAAACCATTTTTTAAAAAAATTTACAAATACTTTCTTCATATAATTGAAAAGTCTATACTGTGTTTACCGTTTAATTGGCAGCATGTATTTAAACTGAGCTAGGCTGCGCTATTACCTAACTAAAAAACATCTCATAAAATAAACAAAAAAATCTTTAAACAGTATTCTGAAATAAGAGAGATAAACAATAAGAAAATAAAATAAAACTAACAAAACTTTTGTTTTTAAAAGTAAACCTAACTTTGTGTGGTGACTCAACATTTCCAATATGGCTAGTAGTGCTGAGACTCACTAGACACTCCATGTCGTGTAATGTCAAACTAGACACAACCTTCATATTGGAAACTAAAAATCTGGATGCAATGAATAATTTAATAAGAGTCAGTGTTCTTTGTTGGCGTGTGTTGTGTGTGCTTTGTTTTATTTATCATAGTGGAAGTTTTATTTAATGTATTTTTAATAATCTAGCGATGATTAACTGTTACTTACTTAGTAAGGTGCATTGTTGTATAATAATTAATAAAACTGATTATTTTGTTTTCAGGTAGTGGCAGTACTGTGAGACCTACATTACAACAGCTGGTAATTATAACCTATATTTTTTTGTTACATACGTTTTACTCTTTAACCTGAATAGATTACAAAAATTAAGCAGCTGTACGATATCAAATTGTGTGTAAATCTTTATAAGCTTGACAATAATATTAAGAAAAATTAAGCCACGTGAAATCATTTTGAGGTCGTGACACCATGGTGGATGAATCCCTTTCTGAACAAACTGACAGAAGTGAGAGATGACATTAACTCTGATTGACGTTTGACGGCAGGAATGATTGGGATGAATTCAATTTGAATCACCAAACTGTTCGACATTTTGACGTGTGATTCAAGGATAACTGGTTCCAAAACATCTCATTCAAAGAGCAAGACAAGTGAACTTACGTGTATTAGGTGTATTAAAAATGAGCCAGTTTATGATTAAGAAAATTGTGTAGTTTAAACCTACATAAAAATTGAACCTAATGACTAAAATTCTAACTTCCAGAACATCTACAATAGGTAAATATTAGACAAAATTATTGTCAAAATATTCCATTAGAAGGATGAGAGGACATTTCATGTCGATATTTTCGTGGAGGTGATTTTAATAGCCAGTATTAGTTAATCGATATTAAGATTTCAATTCATTTATATTGTTTTAAATAATTTCTAAATAATTCATCCCCGGATTGTGGTTCGACACAAATAGATATATGAATAACTAACATAGGTTCAATATTTGTTTTGGGTAGAATTTTAACCCTCTTGTTTGGCTACTGGTTGTGAAATCAGGCTGTTAATTATGACATATTGATTTCTTCTACAACTTGCAATAATTATTTGTGCAACTAGTGAGCAAAGTGGCACTTTTTTAAACGAGAGAAAAATGTTGACGCACGAGAGTTGCCGAGTGCGTTAATTTTATCGAGTTTAAAAAAGACACTTTGCTCACGAATTGCACATTATACTTTGTCTACAGTTGTTATTTTGTGACAAATAAAAAATATACTTCAGCAGTAACACAATTTAATAAAACATTAATTTAATACAATAGTGTTCAACCTCACGTCAAAACTGAGGTTATTTATGAATATTACAAATAACTTAGGTGTATTGTTGAGGAAACGGGATTGTCAACTTCAAAACTCGGCAAACGGAAAATACTCTCCGTGTACATACACTGTCAATCATCTTCATGAATAATTACTTCCTTTTTCAACATTAAAACGTTGTTTTGTTGTTTATTTATGTTATTTTACATGTAAGAATTAATCTAACCTACACACGGGACATTTCCTGTATATTATAAATCAATTCAAATAAACTTAATCTAAATTTCGTTTTGTTCGGTTGCCATTCGGAGTGTGCAAACTAGTGGGCAAAGTGAAACTGTTGAGAAATCAGCTGTTTTGCAAACTAATTTAAATGAACAAAATGCCACTTTGTCAACAACTGTAGACAAAAGCTATTTTTTCGTTTACTTTTTCCGATAGAAATATCACAGAATGACTGTGATCACGGGTTGCTTCTTTGGTAGTCTACAGAGATTTGCCAAAATTGTTTGAAGACATTTGGAAAGGTATATTATATTTCACAGAAGGGAGGAGGCCATTGCATCCTTTTTTATTCATATCTCGATAACCATTTTTTAAAACATAAAGCCAGTTTTTTTCTGATGCTGGTGGCAAAGGAAGAGGTTTATTGGAAAACAAATTCAGGATTAATTAAATAAGTGGATTTAACAGGTCAAATCCTGTTGAAATTAGTCGCAAACATTCCTAATAATTTACAAAGTGTGTAAAATAATGTAGAATTTTTACTCAACAGAAAATTTTTACAAACACCTTTAAGTTATTTCAAAAGTCATTTTTTTTTGGAGATATTTAGTATCAAAGCCACAGAATTAATATAATATATTATTATACTTACTCCGTCTTGTGGCTTACTTGTATATATGTTACGCGTTTCGGAACGTATGTTTCATCTTCAGTTCTCGCTCGTAGGAGGTTATATTACACAGGAATTTATAAAATAACTTGTGGTGACTGCAGCAGTTAATGTAGGCCAAACTGGTGGACAGTTTAAAAAATGATTTAATGAGTTCCTTCCAATAACGTCATTACCACAAAATCTAATTACGCAAGCCAAAATACAAATCACATATGTTGAACAGATTGTTCTGTCTGAAACCTTTGTCAGTTTTTTTACTCGTTTTTCCACTTTGGAAGACGTGATGTATCATTTAACTCTTGACACAAGTGTGGTCATATTGTATTCAGGTAGAGAAGCAATTCATAGGTTATATATTTACATAATATACAGGGTGTAACAAAAAAGGTGGAAAGGCTTTACATTTTCGGATTGTAAACATTTGAAACCAATAAAAAATGTCAAATAACATATAATCGAATTCCTCTGTATTTTCCGTCTATCCGCCATTTTGTTGTTTCAGAAAAAAACATTATAACTGCAGATAAATAGTAAAGATATTGAGTTCAAATTAAGTATAAGTATTTTGTATGTTACGTTTTTACAAGTGTACCAAACACCAAGATTTTATTATAATAATTTTCAAAATGGCGGCCATTTAAAATCTTAAACGAAAGATATCTCAAAAACTGTTTACCTTACAAACAACTTACAAGAGACAAAATTTTTTTATTTTTTAACGACAAACAAAATGGTTTTTATTTCATTTTTTTCGTCGGTAACCGAGTTATCGACAAAAAACTAAAAATTAAATTTCTTGGTAATTGTCTACAACAATCAAAACTAGTCTAACAATATCACATTTTTGAGTTATGTTCATTTGTATCCATGGAAACCAAGAAAATATAGGCCCTACTATTATTGACAGTTTACTTTTTATTTTAGCATTAATAATAATGGAAATATGACAACTAACTCACACTGTGACACAAATCACAATTGGGTCTGAGGCACAGCTAATTAACCTGCACATAACAATTATTGTTGGAGAATTTCATTTAACCATATGATTTAAAAAGTAAACTTGTCAAAAATGTGTTGGTGTTATAATGTTTTTAATTTTAATTTTTTTTATTATTTATTACCATTTTTACACATAGTTAGTTGTACATATTTTTCTATAACAGTTATAACTCACTCAAGCCGGAAACAATGGATGAAATATACATAAATAAAATATATAACAAAACAGTATGTTACAATACTTTAAGTCGGCCGATTAGCACGGGACAAACACACAATAGTTTGTATTATGATAACTAACAATATAGTATCAAGTATTTTCTTAAATAATGATTATTTATTACATTTCCGCTCTTAAGTGGAGTATTCGGTGAGGCGTGACTAATGGGATTTACTGGCCGGGCCACCCCAGCTATTCATCGCCCTAACCCTCCAGCCAGGTACCCTGCCTCAACTTACCTTGAGACGGGCTATAGACTAGTTTTGATTGTTGTAGACAATAACCAAGAAAATATTTTTTAGTGTTTTGTCGATAACTAGGTTATCCTTTGACCTACAAAAAATAAAATAAAATAATAATAAAATAAAATTTAAAAAAAACCATTTTGTTTGTCGTTAAGAAATAAAAATATTTTGTCTATTGTAAGTTGTTTGTAAAGCTAACGGTTTTTGAGATATTTTTCTTTAAAGATTTTAAATTTCCGCCATTTTGAAAATTACTAAAATAAAGTCTTGGTGTTTGGTACACTTGTAAAACGTAACATACAAAACACTTATACTAAATAAGAACTCAATATCTTTACTATTTCTCCAGTTATAATCCCTTTGTTGTACTATCAACTTGCAGTTTACAGAATATAAAACTTGTCAGAGACCACTACAAACGGGATCCTTTCATCTTTAGATTTGACGATTGCAGTATAAATTCCTTGATACATAACGTAAGTCCTCACCCAGAACCTTTAGGGTACCACGAGTGACATCTTTCTCTTGAGAATAAGATCGTTGAAATAATTAATTAATGTTGGTTTGAGGTAAAATTATAGAAAGGCTAATTTAGTTTATTACGACTACAAAAACTGATGCTTCAAAATAAATGATTAAAAAGGTTCAACGGAACTGTTAGATTTGTATCAAAATTCCTTTAGTTGGTGGGATAAAAATAGATTGACTCCTTGAAATTTACAACAAATATTCTAAATTTATTAGAGTCGTTTCTTGACTCTAATAATGTTTATTTGGGAGTCAAGGATTCTAAAGATCGTGTACATTATGTGATCGCAGGATCTGTTAAAGGTCCTAAATAAATTTATAAATACTACTTTATATTTAGAACAAAAACATAAAAACTCATAGGGATGGGATAAACATTAGTTTTGAAAAGAATGAATTTGTTGTAGATATTCGAACCTTTTTTAACATCCCAATGAAAGAAACAAAACCAATAAAAAGGGTGTACAATGACGTCAATCTGTCTGGACTACTATATGTTAGTCTGAAGGAGTTTATTCAAACTTTGGTGTCAATATATCACTGTCAATGTTTTGGAGATTCTATTCATTCTCCAGATAATTCAGCCTGGAGAGTTAAAAACATTAATTTGCTTTGATTTATCGCAGAGTTTAAAGCAACTCTTTAAACAATTCCTGTATTTGCGTGTTTGTAAGTAAGAAAGTTGTGCTTTGTGTCCGGTTAGGTTAGGTTAGGTTAAGTAAGGTTTGGTTATGTTAGTTAGGTTAGATTAGGTCAAGTTAGGTTAGGTTATGTTATGTTAGGTCAGGTTAGGTTAGGTCAAGTTAGGTTAGGTTATGTTATGTTAGTTAGGTTAGGTTAGGCCAAGTTAGGTTAGGTTATGTTATGTTATGTTATGTCAGGTTAGGATTTGTTATGTTATGTTAGGTTAGATTATGTTATGTCAGGTTAGGATATGTTATTATGTTATGTTAGGTTAGGTTAGGTTATAACATTGTAAAACAACAGACGATACTTGCGTATATCAGAACATTGGTGACAGAACTGTAACATAAATAACACTCTCAATGTGTCATAGAGTAAAATGGTCATAGATCATAAGTTAACAGATGCTGCTATCTACGGACCGAATCTACAAGCACTGTGTTGAATAAAATATACTTCAATATAAATGAAAACTTTGTAACTGATAGAGGTGGTCTAATACTTAGAGACTGTGGCTATTTTAATAAATAGTCAACTCTAAAATTATTTAGATTAGTAAAAGAATAAAGTATTTTCATGAAAATATAATTTTATTTTTATGAAGATACAGAAAACTGCAAGTTTCAACATGAAGTAATAGAAATTAAATAACTTTATAACTCTGTATACACTTATACTCTATCGATTTGAAGTTAGAAAGAGGTAAAACTTTACTTAAAAATAACTTTTTTTATCAGTTTTTCATTACATTTGGACTCTTTTTCATTCAAATTAATAACAAAAATGTTAACAAATAAAACACAATTTTTTCTTTTGTAAATTCTATAATTTATTTGGTCTAGCGGACCATGGTTTCGCCAGTTACGGCATTGACGAGGCTCACTGTATTGTATTTAGTTTTGTAAGAGCCTCGTCATGCCGTAACTGGCGAAACTATGGTCCGCTAGACCAAATAAATTATAGAATTTACAAAAGAAAAAATTGTGTTTTATTTGTTTAAAATGGAATTCTATCAAGTACCGTCGGTCATCAGTGTAAACAATATAACAAAAATGGTTTTAAATTGGTGCAGAAAGGAGCGGTATTAAGCATATTATGAGAGAGAGAGAGAGAGAGAGAGAGAGAGAGAGAGAGAGAGAGAGAGAGAGAGAGAGAGAGAGAGAGAGAGAGAGAGAGAGAGAGAGAGAGAGAGAGAGAGAGAGAGAGAGAGAGAGAGAGAGAGAGAGAGAGAGAGAGAGAGAGAGAGAGAGAGAGAGAGAGAGAGAGAGAGAGAGAGAGAGAGAGAGAGAGAGAGAGAGAGAGAGAGAGAGAGAGAGAGAGAAGAGAGAGAGAGAGAGAGAGAGAGAGAGAGAGAGAGAAGAGAGAGAGAGATTAGGTTAGGAAGGGGATAGTTAAGAGGTTTACACGTATCTTACTCAGCATCTATTTCAACCCCTTGAAACTTATAAGGGAGGGGGAAATAATCCAAATCAAAACTTTGACTTTGGGATATCGTCTACGGGCTGGAGTGAAAAAAAAGAAGGATATGACATTCCAGCTTTAGATCAAGCATGAGCATTACGTCAAAAAAACAGAGCTTTATAACTTCATAATTTGATGTAATGTACTTATCCAATAGAATTACTAAATTTTTGTAGTAATCCTATCAGCGCTGATAGTCAAAAATTAAATTTGAATTATTATTTTTTTTCATTAAACTCGCAATTTTGTATATATATTTTTAAATAACCCCCCCTCTTAAAGGGTACACTTATAGTGAGTACGGATCTTGCAATACCGATGTACCCTAACTGGATTTACACGTGATTTTATCCATCTTTCATGTCAAGTCGCTTTGATCTCTTCAGATCGATTAAAGTATACCAATAGAAATTTGCAACTAATACATGATGAACTGTCAAGAAGTAGAAACAAGCGAAGCGAATATATTTAGCACCCTAACGGAATAGTGATTAAACTTGCGGAGTAATGTTTATGTAAAGTGAACAAAACATTTCTTATCGGAACTATTTATTTCAAGGGATAAAGTTATTATAATAAGGTCTAGAGGAAAACGACCCTTGGGAGGTTTCTTGTTTATTGAAGGTGAAGCGAAGCGAACAGTTTCTCTCTGTTTTGTAATTTGTTGTACTATGAGGAGTTTTAAATAAGTTAAACAACTCTCTACCTTTTATTTTTAATATCATGTTATTATTTTATTAATATATTAGGTTAAATACCCCCTCTCTCTCTCTCTCTCTCTCTCTCTCTCCCTCTCTCTCTCTCTCTCTCTCTCTCTCTCTCTCTCTCTCTCTCTCTCTCTCTCTCTCTCTCTCTCTCTCTCTCTCTCTCTCTCTCTCTCTCTCTCTCTCTCTCTCTCTCTCTCTCTCTCTCTCTCTCTCTCTCTCTTGTGTTTATTATTTTCACACTTATTTTTTCTTTTTAATCACATTATATAACGTAGAACATTGGTGTCTGACTTTTAAATAAAATCCAATGAAATGTTAAATTAATATTTCTAATTCCAACCCGTCTCGTCTGTAGCTGAGTTTTATCTGTAAAAAAATATACCTCACTCTGTTTGATGTTGGACGTTCAGAAAAGATTTCATTTTTATTAGACACAGAACGTTGACTTTTTGTGAGTTATTGAAACCGAAAATTGAAATGATTTTTTAATTGTTATTAAAAGGCAGGAAAATGAAGAGAACATATTTTAATTCGTAAATTCGCTGCCAAAGTAAACGAATTTGAGTCAACATATTTTATAACAATAAATAAAAATAATTGATTTAACTTTGAGTCCCAAGAAGATGATTTCAGTTAGGGTTCGAAAAACAAAGATTATTCATTGTGTTATTTTCAATTGCTTTTTTTTATAATTTATTTATAAAAATTATATTTCTTAATTGTATATTTTGTCATTCAAAAACGTTTTTCGTTTTAATAATCGCCTGTAACTAATTTGTACATGTAACTTTTGACAGGGATGTACTAGAAACCTTTTGGAGTTGCCATTATTTTTTATTGTATAGTCTATAGACCTTTCCAATGATATTTCACAAGATATCATTAAAAAATGGATGTCACCTCCTTTACCACCCTTTCAAAAGAGGGCAATGATTTTAAACCCCCTTAATGAACAGAAAAGTGTTATAATAGTTATGGTAGAATCAATCCCTTTAAATTATATCGAGGAGGATCACGACTTATTTTACACCCTGTATATGTTTATTATACATTCGGATCTGTCAAATTGACAAAAACAGACTTTATATTTTTCTGATTTATTGTTTTCTCTCAAAAACAGTTAGTTGTAAGAGTGAGATTTTTGTACATAAACTTCCAGGACTGATGGGAAATTAAAAAATATGAAGTAAAGTGCACATGAAATATTTGACATCTTTTGATTATTACTTTTTATACTTCCAAATTATTTACCACTCCTTCTGTAACACTCTTTATTTCCTTACATTTATTTTTATTAAATTTCTTTCTCTCTGTTCAAAAGTATGAAATGGGAAAAATAAACTACTACCACTTTAATAACCTAAACAATAAGGAAGCACTATATCCATTTCGTGTCATTTAAAGATAATGTAGCAATCTCTGGGAGTAAAAGTATTGCTTTAGAGATCGCTCCATCTTTGTTACTTTATACAAAGATATATGGCTATATTAGAGTCTAATAAAGATAACAAATTAAACTTAGCTTATAATTTATATTTATCTTGACTTTGCCAACGAGAAAAGTTTACATATTGTTTGAAAATGTGAGAGAATCTTTTATTTAACTTGGAAAATATAGTTTAATAATCTAAAGGTGTGAGGGTTGAAAGTTGATTCTTTAATTTGTATAAATGAGACAGATTTCTTAATTTCTTCGAAATTTCAAAGCCAACGATACTCTTTCTCTATTATAAAGTAATTTGACTATTTTGTAGACTGGAACTATTAGAACTCCTTTTTGATTCCCATTAGAATAATTACGAAACTCATAAAAATATGGGACGAGCACTAATAGCTGTTTCAAGAACTTACAAAGACTTGCTTTAACTGGAATATTTCAGAATTTGAAACTGACGTGGAATTCCATCTCTTTCCACGGTAAACCTGCAGGACTTTCCAGGTAAACAATACTTGCAGATAATGTCACCTCACTATATTGTTGAACTTTCCGGTGTTCTTCTAATAAGTCTCCTGTTTTGGATCCTCCTCACTGTTACCACAAACTGTAGACAAGGATGTCTCCTCCTCCTATCCTTACAACTCCCATGTTGAACTCTCTAGTGTTATTCTAATAATTCCCCTGTTTTGGATCCTCTTCACTGTTACCACAAACTGTAGCCAAGGATGTCTCCTCCTCCTATCCTTACAACTCCCATGTTGAACTCTCTGGTGTTCTTCTAATAAGTCCCTTGTTTTGGATCCTCCTCACTGTTACCACAAACTGTAGCCAAGGATGTCTCGTCCCCATATCCTTACAACTCCCATGTTGAACTCTCTGGTGTTCTTCCAATAAGTCCCTTGTTTTGGATCCTCCTCACTGTTACCACAAACTGTAGCCAAGGATGTCTCGTCCCCATATCCTTACAGCTCCCATGTTGAACTCTCTGGTGTTCTTCCAATAAGTCCCCTGTTTTGGATCCTCCTCAAACTGTTACCACAAACTTTAGCCAAGGATGTCTCCTCCCCTTATCCTCCTATCCTTACAACTCCCATGTTGAACTCTCTGGTGTTCTTCCAATAAGTCCCCTGTTTTGGATCCTCCTCAAACTGTTACCACAAACTGTAGCCAAGGATGTCTCCTCCCCTTATCCTCCTATCCTTACAACTCCCATGATTCTCTGGTGTTCTTCTAATAAGTCCCCTGTTTTGAATCCTCCTCACTGTTACCACAAACTGTAGCCAAGGATGTCTCCTCCTCCAATCCTTACAACTCCCATGATTCTCTGGTGTTATTCTAATAAGTCCCCTGTTTTGGATCCTCCTCACTGTTACCACAAACTGTAGCCAAGGATGTCTCCTCCTCCAATCCTTACAACTCCCATGATTCTCTGGTGTTATTCTAATAAGTCCCCTGTTTTGGATCCTCCTCACTGTTACTACAAACTGTAGCCAAGGATGTCTCCTCCTCCAATCCTTACAACTCCCATGATTCTCTGGTGTTATTCTAATAAGTCCCCTGTTTTGGATCCTCCTCACTGTTACCACAAACTGTAGCCAAGGATGTCTCCTCCTCCAATCCTTACAACTCCCATGATTCTCTGGTGTTATTCTAATAAGTCCCCTGTTTTGGATCCTCCTCACTGTTACCACAAACTGTAGCCAAGGATGTCTCCTCCTCATATCCTTATAACGCCCATGATTCTCTGGTGTTATTCTAATAATTCCCCTGTTTTGGATCCTCCTCACTGTTACCACAAACTGTAGCCAAGGATGTCTCCTCCCCTTATCCTTACAACTCCCATGATTCTCTGGTGTTCTTCTAATAAGTCCCCTGTTTTGGATCCTCCTTACTGTTACCACAAACTGTAGCCAAGGATGTCTCCTCCTCCAATCCTTACAACTCCCATGTTGAACTCACGCCACGACACACTCAGTGATAAGATCTATTTGATATTGTGCAAGAAACAGAGTGTTTAATGATAACTGTCAGGGTTTATTAAATCATATTTATTTAAACTTCCTGAAAGTAGAGGAGAAGCCAATCGTGGAACAGCTACAAAGTAAATAACAAATGAATCAGAGTAATTCGATATTAAAGTATATTCCGTTCTATTTATTTAAAATAATAAACTTCATATTATATGGATTAAAGAATTACAACCATTGGGAGGTTTCTGTTACTGTTGGGTGATGCGAAGCGAGAGATTTTCCTCCGATTGTAATTTGTGAGTTTCAAATGAGATAAGATATCTCTCTGTCTCTACTGTCTCTATTATTTTCACCTCTTATCCTCTTTATATTTAGAACAACGATTTCGTGATTTTAACTAAAACCCACTTAAATTAATTTTACTAATTACAATCCGGAGCTGGTCTGTAGGTGAGGTTTATCTGTAATGAAACATACCAAAGTTTGCGTGCTGATAGAACCGAGGGGATTCTGTTTTTATTAGACTTTTGTGAATTCAGTAAATCTAGTAATTTGGGACGGTTTCTTAAGAGACAAAAAAGAGAAAACAAATTCAGAATTTCCCTGCTAACGTAAATAAAAATTAAGTTTTATAAAACATTAAATCACATTCAACTGTTGGCTTCAATAAGAAAATATTTCAAAACATTTTAGGCAGTGACTTCAAGGTAATAATTCAAGATAAAGCACTCTGTAATGATACAGTTCTTGTGTACAAGCTACCATTAATGAACGTTATTTTTATTGTTTCTCATTGATTATTAAATAATAAAAGGTTTACAAATTTGTCGACACTAGCACACGCACATAAATGTTGTTTAAAAAACGTTAAGAAAATAGTTTATTCTACGTTAAAATTTTCATTAATGTTTATTAGATTTTGCTAATTAAAGATCAAATAAATGAAATGTAGTTAGAATCAATTGAAATTAATCCCTCCTAGGATTTTCTAGGAATAGATCAGTCATAGAAACTAGTACTGACGGCCTGTTTTTTTAGACCTACACTTTTAAACACACTGGAGAAATTAAATATTAATATCAAACACCAAATAGCACAATTCAATAAAACAAGATTTTGTTCCTTATTTATTCTTTGAGTGTTTGTTTAATACTTAACCTCTGATGATGGTTATTATGTTAGTGAAATGTACGTAAATAAATGTTGTTTTATTGAATTGTTGTATTGAGTGTTTGATTTTAACCTCTAACTGTGATGTGTTAAACTACAAACATAACAATGTTTGACGGAAATGAACAAAGAAAAATTACAAACAAACAGAAAAGATAATTCCTAATCCAAACGGGAACAAGAATTTTAATTTACAATAATATTTCGAATCCTTAATCTACTTTGGAAAAAAAAATAAATAAAACAATTTTAAATAATGTTCAACACAGATTATTTAAGGCCATTTATTTTTACAATTTTCTCCTTTGAACTCGTTCCGTAATTAGTAGAAGTATTTAGGTCCGAAGTAAACGAAATTTTCTTTTAAGTCATTCGTCTACGTATTATAAATACTCTCATACCGGGCTTAAATAGGGGTTCACTCCGCTCATAAAATATTCACAAAATTTTTAAAACGAATAAACGTTTCACCGAAAAAATATTTTGTTGTCTGTAAAGTGAAGGAGACAATTATTGGTGGTTTTGTTGCAGAATAACACAGACTAAATTGGTTTGATTTGTTCTCAATTTGTCTGTGAATAATTTAATAGTCTCTCCCCAATACTGTGTCCCATATTATAAGCGAGAATGAATTTGAGCAAAATAAAGTGTTTGAATCAAACCAGTATTGGAAATATATTTTATGTAACAACATTTTCTAATATTTCATATTATAACTTTGTTTTATTGTAAACGCTAAGTCCCCTACCACAAATTAGGTACAATAAAAACAACACAAATACATTTTTGTTAAACATTATGTTATTACAGTTCCCTGATGTATATTTAGTTTATAACGCTTACAAAACTCACTAAAAAGACCTGCCACAGGTCAGTAATAATTTAGTCCAGTCATTGAAGAGAAAAATAGGGTCTTACCTCCGAAATATTTTACTACAAACCGATTTACATGAAATTTTGGAATTAATCTTATCTTACCCTCAACTTCAAAAGTGATATTGACCCGACCTCCGTTTTTTATTTTTAAGGGGGTAAAAACGACCCCTTAATGAACAATTTGACACTGAGCCATTTTATAGCTAGAAAACGTATTTAAAAACGGCTTTTATCTTCAATATCTCACTTAACTTAGCTTATATTGTACTTAGAACACTCTTTAAAAAACCAATTTTTTTCATTATTACCTTCTACAATTTTGTTTATTATAAAATTAACGTTAAAACGCATATGTTTTTAGATATTTGCAAAAAACCGTTGAAAAACGTGGGAAAATTCCGAATTTTCAATCGCCAATAACTTGAAAAGTATTGAGTTTTTGAAAAAACTTTATAGAACACTTTTTGCTTAGAATTGCGCCTTATATCGATCCCCGAGGTTATTTTGACTAACGAGAAGGGGTGGCAACCACCCCAGGGTAAGAACGGAGGTCGGGCCCATATCACTTTTGAAGTTAAGGGTAAGATAAGTCTAATTCCAAATTTCATGTAAATCGGTTTGTAGTAAAATATTTCTGAGGTATAAAGCTTCAATGACTGGACTAATAGAGCAGTTCTACAGATTATTGCAGGTGGTAAAATCAGCCACAAAAATATCAGAGGGCAACATCCTTGTCAACCAATATTTGATGAATGTGGGGAGATTTAAAGAAATAGTAATTAACGGAAAATAAACATTGAGAGATACAAAAGCATGCAAGTATTTGATGACAATTGTACTTGTTAAACTTCAATGTTAATTTATACCCACAAGAATACTTTATTGGTAGTAGGATGTCTAGAGGAGTCACCTCGCCAGACACCTACAGGTAAGAGGTTATCCAACAAGAAATGGATGTCTCTACTTCCTTTCTGATTTTCTCTAAGATAAACCCAGTGCAACTGAGGTGAAACCAAAACCCCATCACCTTGTTTCACACATGGTTCCATTTACAACAATAATTCTGGTTAAAGATTTTTCGGTCAAAAGGTGGAAAGATTGTATAAATCCGAAGTTTTGTAAAATGTTGATTTTTCAATAGACGCTCTACCGATTTGGGTAATTATATAGCAGAGTAGCCTCACTTCAAAATCAATTTTTATGGGTTTTATTCGTCAAATAAATGTTGGAAAAATATTTTATTATCGAAAAAAAGTGTCGGAAAGATGATTACATAATATAATTACACAAGAAAATCTTAATCAGAGTCAAATTCTGCTGCAAATTCAGTAGAAGAGGAATTTCTTTTATTTAAATGTATTTCACTCGTAATTCGCCATAAATGATGAAAACGAGTATTATACTCATTGCACTTTTAAAAGTACATCAGGCTATTAGGCCTATAAACTAGTTCACCTCTGGGTCTTAGGAGGTTAAGGTGGCGCCGTAGTTTCCTTGTTTTATTTTTTTATCCTCTACTACATACCTTACTTCATAAGAATAAATAATGTTTTCTTTGCTGTAAATATGTAGGGCTGTATTATTATATGTCACGAAAGGTTTGGCCAGGTTGCTATATATATAAAACCACCTGGCCAAACCTTCCGTACGTTTATTCAAGTGAATGTCATGAGTATGAAAGATAACACAGAGTTAATTTTTTCACGAAAAAACAACTTGTGTAATTATATTATGTAATCATCTTTCCGACACTTTTTTCGATAATAAAATATTTTTCCAACATTTATTTGACGAATAAAACCCAAAAGAATTGATTTTGAAGTGAGGCAGCTCTGCTATATAATTACCCCGATTTGGATTTAATTTTGGTGTAATTTGTTCGTGGATAATTTTTATCAAATTACAACAGCACAAGAATAAACTTATGATTTGGCGGTAAAAGAATATATAAATGAATGTTGATTACAATAATTTGTAAAATATATAGGTAGCTTCTAAACTTGTTACAATGTACTTGAGAAAGTTTGTGGATGACGTTTTTATTTCTAAATAACTGATTATATAACCTTAGTAAACGCTGACCAATCTCAGAAAACATTTTAAAAACAAAGAGTTTAAAACTGAACAACGAGTTTTTGTTAGTGATTTACTGCAGGAGATTTAACTTTCTAAGACAGATGTAAAGTTGTTTCTGGGGTAATTAAGAGTAAGTTACAAATCATTCTCTTTGTAGACTTGGCAAAGTGGAGTGTTGAGACAGAGATGGAATTATAAAGCTGAAAATGGATCGGTGTTGGCAATACTGCGAGAGAACTAAATGTTACTCTCCTGGATAGTTATTTACACGCGAACAAAAGCAAATCGAAAACCAAACTAAAAGATTACGTTAAGAAGTAAATGTGGACCTTTACTTTATAATATAAAACTGACTTGCATAAGACGTTACCTCAGATATACTTACATTTAAGTCGAACGAAATAATAGAGAGATAAATCCTACTAGAATATTGGTGAACGAAACTGTACTAGGGATCATATGTATACCATGTGTCCAAAAAGTCCCACCCCTATTTTTTTAATTATTGGAAATAGAAAGATTTGCTTTGGGGAAAGTTTAGATAACCAAAGGAGGAGTTTTTTGAAGTATCAAAATTTTCAACCCTTACCCCCGTAATGGGGTAGTTTGAGGGTAAGTCAAGAATTTTAAATAGCAACCCCTATTGAGTGATACCTCATTTTGAAGGTCTTTTCAAAATAAGAGTAATGGCGCAAACCAGAGGTTGGTAAGTTCATCTTACCCAACATAGCAACCAATCGAATTGTGAATGTTAAACTACAAACTCCGGTTGTTTTTATTACATTACAAACTGCTCTATGTTGGTAAAACGATGGTAAAAGCCTTACATTGTTTTTTTAGCTCATATTAAGTTCTTGAAATGGCTACCATTTACTTTTTGGCAGAAATAGATTCTGTACACAAAAGCTTGTTGTACATTTCGTAACATTTCCGGTCTAATTATTAACGTAAAATTCACAATTCGATTGGTTGCGATGTTGGGTAGGATGAACTTAGAGACCTCTGGATTGGGCTATTATTCTTATTTTGAAAAGACCTTTAAAATGAGGTATCACTCAATAGCGGTTGCTATTTAAAATTCTTGACTTACCCCCAAACTACCCATTTTGGGGTTAAGGGTTGAAAATTTTGATACTTCAAAAAACTCCTCCTTTGGTTATCTAAACTTTCCCCAAAGTAAATCTGTCTATCTCCATTAATAAAAAAAAATAAGAGGTGGGGGTGCGACTTTATGGACACATGGTATACAAATGTAAAGAATATATTTTAGGGTAAATAGTTGAACTTTTATTAAAGTAGTTATTAAAAAAAGAAAAATAAAAAAAAGTGAGCCTGTCTACTGAACTATGTTGCAGTCTAAATTCTCTAAAATAATTTACTCAAACTTTTGAATGCCAATATTTCTTTTTTAAATTCTCCCATAATTTACACTCAGGAGGTTCCTCTTTAAGATTTTCTATGATTGCAGAGTTTAAGTAACATTTTAATCAACGTATCTGCGTTTTTATAAATAAGGAACTTATGCGTTGTTCCTATCTTTTAATTTGTCCGAGGTAAGATTGTAAAACAATAGCAGAATGTTTACAATAAATAAATTTACAGAATAAGCGTCAATCTTGAAGTGTCATGAACGTAAATGATCATAGATCATAAGTTTATGGTGTTATATATAGGCAGAATTTATGTTAAATACTGTGTACATATCAGAATGTTAGTGACAGAACTGTCCCATATACCGGGTGAATAAAAGTCAAGACCCCCCCCTCTAATATTTTTCTAAGTAAATATACAGAGATATCCTTTTGGTGGTCGTGCAATCTTAGCAGGAAGTTTCATTTTATGATTTTGAAAATTTTGAGTGTCCCCCAAAAATGGGGGATTTTGGGAGCAACTCAAAAATTTTAAATGTAAACCCCCTTCAAGTGACACCTCATTTTGAAGTGTTTACAAAAACTTAAAGAATGGTGAAAACCAGAGTTCGCTATCTCTTCTGTATCAAAAGTGGTTGAAAGTCAAAAGTTATTGAAGTCTACACAAAATTTCATCCTTATAAAATTCAGCTTGTCCATGAGTTGAATGAAGATGATCCAGACCGTCGTCTTCAATTTTGTGAGGAAATAGAAGCTCTAATTTTAGCTCATCCATTGTTTATTCAATTGAAGACGACGGTTATACAAAAGGATATCTCTGTATATTTACTTAGAAAAATATTAGAGGGGGGGGTCTTGACTTTTTATTCACCCGGTATAACAATCTCAATGAGTTATACATTACACTTGGTTGTATGTAATCAGTAAACAGATGTTGATATCTATCGTCAGAATCTATAAGTATTGTGGAGATACCTAAAGTATTTATCTAAAATACATATTAATTTGATATTATTTATTTTTATTTATTGAAAAGATATTATTTCCTCTGTTACATACAGTATGGAAACTGCAAAATTCAATCAGAAAAAAAATTGATGTTATTGTTTTAATTACAGCGTATAATCGAACTGGGTATAAAGTTGTGAAGATAGTTAAGCATAACATTTTCCAGTGCAATATTTGGACACATCGTTATCAATCAAATATTCAACAGAAATTGTTTTAGATTAAGGTAGAAAGAAGCTTAGTAAGCATATTAGGAGATCAGAATGAAGGGTTAGGGGTGAGATACACATCTTACTCAGCATCTATTACAACCCCTTGGGATTACTTTTAAGGGAGGGGTGAATAATCCAAATCTAACCTTCAGTTAAGTATTTACTGTTTTACACTTTAATTTTATAACGAAATTTTAGTTGCAGCTGTTTATATAAATAGAAATTATGTAATGGTTTTACATACGAAAGAGGTTTATTTATTTGAAAAGGTTATTGTTCCAATTATATATTTTTTGATTAGGTAGGATTAAAATCGAATAAACGCTGGGAAAAAAAACAATTCCTTATTTATTATAGTATTTCATCTTTAAAACAAATATACTTGTTTGTTTTTTAAAAATACAACGTTATTCTAGGTATAATTAAATATTGAGCTTGACTTGTGAGATTATATTACGTAGAATAAAAACTCGAACACAAGATCTCACAAAAACTACGTCTATTGAATCAAACGCGTTTCAACGACAAAGTCGCCATCCTCAGTGATACATGAGCTACAATAACTAAACTATAACTAATTTATAAATTTATAAATTGATCACGTTGTTCTAGACCAATCCGGCCCCGATTTACCAGAAGAAAATGACAAAATGAAAAAAAAAAAAAAAAATGAAAAAAAGGCACTTTAGTTTGATAAACAAATTGTTGCTTATGCACACTAGAATTAGGTAAAAACTGACTATTTTTAAAAAAAAGTTTACGATCACTTCTCATTAAATTACAATGCTTTCGATTTTTTTTTGAAAATACCCAACAAGGTCTTGGAATAAGAAATATACTTGTACCAATTATATATTGTGTATAGACCTTAATACGCTGCCTTTGAACTATCCCTAGTAATGTCTTTGATCTAAAGGTTGAGGTCGATACCTCTTCCATTTACATTGAAACATAAAGCCTCATTACATTTTCCTAAAGAAGATGTTAACTTCAGTCAATAGAGGCGGTATCTATTGACAATCTAAATTGTAAGGACTTTTTGTTTTCCGATTTTGGTAATGTAAATACAAAAATTGTGTTTATTAATTTGTTATGTTTACCTTTTTGACAGAAAAATTCTTCGTGTTTATTCTTTAAATTAAGTTTTGACACAATATATCTGGAATTTAATTAGATGTGAAAATATGGATAGCAAAATTTTAGTATATTGTGTTACTTTGTTTTGTATAATCACCCTCTAAGGTTTCAATAGTGTCAATGTAGTCGCTGTGACATGGGGTTTTAATCTCTTAAACACTTTTATTTTATTTAAAATATTTATTTATATAAATCCCGATTTTGTACTGAAAAAGTAACATTTATGTTATTATTTTTTATTAAACACTTTCAGAGCCTTGTACAATATAACTCAATTTTTATATGGGCAATAAATACTTAAAATATAAAAGGTTTTAGTTTTTGTCGTTTCAGACTTAAGCAAATAAAATCCACAATAAAATAAAATAAATTAAAGAAGTACTTCACTCATAGACTAAACTTACTTACTTTATTTTAGCCAACGCCCGTCGGTGGCGGTTGTACCATTTGACGCCGAGCCTCCCAGTATCGCATTGTGAGATCGTCAGGAAGATGGTTGAGTTTGGGACAGATTAGGAGGTGACTTCCCACCATGATCCGGTTGAGCAGAGAGGGCAAGTGTCTGAGTCAGCCAAGCCAAGGCGGTGTAGGTGGGCCTGAAGGTAGTCGTGCCCAGTTTCCAGACGGAACCTTGCAACAGCTTCACTCCTCTTCAGATCAGCAGGAATGTGCCCTGGGGTCGCAAGGTTCTCCCATATTTTGCCTATACCAATGACTACATAAATACTATAAGACACGACATAGGATAGGGAAATAGTCTACGCTTTACGGGTGCTGTTCGTCACAAGTTTGACACACAGCTATCAGAAAGCGCTAGCAGCAGGTGCTTGACTGTACGCATCCCACTTGGTTGAGACTGTACAACTGTTGACCTCTCTCTCACAAACCTTCTCACTTACTTCCGTCAGCATAGTCAGTGTTGTCAGTTCGTGCGCTGAGATAAGCGATTCTCGACCTTCCCTCGCATCTCTGGTCCCATATGTGGCATCAGTGCGTTTTCTCTTACCCGCCTGAAACATTGTTTGACCGTAGAGCCACCTAGCGCCAGTCACATCAACTTCAGATTGGTCACAACGCCACCTAGCGGGTATTGGTCAACTCAAGAATAAGCGTAGAATATTTAACATGGCCATGTCGTGTCTTATAGTATTTATGTAGTCATTGCCTATACTTAAGCCTTTTAGGAGGTTCTTAATGTACCTATATATGGTGGTATCAATTTGGTTCGGTTTAATTAGGGGTGCAGAGTAGCAGGCCTCCACGTGGTGCACCCTGGGTAACGCTAAATCTGCTACAGCGATCGTCATAGACTAAACTGTTGATATAAACATTGTTGATTAGTATTCAAGTCACACTATAATGTTTATATTTACCTTATATTATCCGTCATGTGACTGTTCGTCTAGGATTGACGCGTTTCGGAACTATGTTCCATCATCAGAAGTCTCTCACTCGTAGAGGTCTACAAATTGTAGTAAGTCCACCTTACCACAGTGTACACTGTACCTAATGTTTAACAAAAATGAATAAGATAAAAATTGTGTTTATTGTGTTCAAATATCTTAATTGACTACATCTACGAATGAGAAATTTCTGATGATGGAACATAGTTCCGAAACGCGTCAATCCTAGACGAACAAAGTCAGATGACGGATAAAATAAGGTAAATAATAAATATAATAAACTGATGAAATGAATTAAAGGTTTTTCACTTTTTAATGTTCAAATTTGTGTGCATTAATTATTGACGAAGACAGGTTTTTAAACGTTTGCCCACAATTTCACAGAGTACCCTACGGTTAAGGAGTGATAAGAATTGATAACTCTTAAACATCTACTTTCATTGATAAGAAAACTGAATTTTATTTGTTGAATATTTGGCTACAGATAAATCAGAAATTTGAAGAAAAAAATTAATAACGTCTAAAAATAAAACGAATACATTTTTCGATATACAGTATAGCTTTGTTTATTTATATTTATAGTTCATTTTCTAAAGAAATTAAATATAGATAGAAAAGCAGTAACTCCTGTTAAGAATTATGATAGTTTTAGTTAGAAATATAGTCTCAGTTCTTTTTAATGACAGCAATTATTGTGACGGACCTGGAAAACTGACGAAATTGCTTACCTTGCAAGTAAGGCTGACATCATTTAAACAGCTGTTTATTTATGTATGGATTTGTCAATCAAAATCTTTAAGATATTGTTTGTATATAAGTGTTATGCAGGTTATCTTGATACCTGTTTGTAGTGCGTGTTATTCCTTGATTTTATGAATTTCATCGATTTATGTTTGTTTGGCTGGTTTCTTTGGTCTGTGTTTACTCAGTTCTAGACTCATGCCGCCTATACGACGCATGCGGAGCAATTTGGGCCGAATAACTCGAAATGCTACAAACCAGTCTGTCGAGACAGCTATTACAAATATTAATTTAATGATTTGATTAACTTTACCTATCTTAATTACATAGTTGTTACAAATGATTTGTATTTTAATTAAACGAAATAGTTGATATGTCCATAGCTACGTGATTGTTATTTATCTTTACCAGTACTTTACCAGACAAAGCCACAGCAACACGTGCTGGGTACATATTCATATAAACAAATCATTTAATCTCTCGGTTAGGTTAGGCTAAGAAACTTAGGACTAGTTTTCTATTCACAACATGTAAATAGTCTGGTTAGGTTAGGTTAGGTTAGGTTAGGGAAACTTAGGACTAGTTTTTTTATTCACAACATGTAAATAGTCTGGTTAGGTTAGGTTACAGTAGGTTAGGTTAGGTTAGGTTAGGGAAACTTAGGACTAGTTTTTTTATTCACAACATGTAAATAGTCTGGTTAGGTTAGGTTAGGTTAGGGAAACTTAGGACTAGTTTTTTTATTCACAACATGTAAATAGTCTGGTTAGCTTAGGTTAGGTTAGGTTAGGTTAAGAAACTTAGGACTAGTTTTCTATTCACAACATGTAAATAGTCGGGTTAGGTTAGGTTAGGTTAGGTTAGGGAAACTTAGGACTAGTTTTTTTATTCACAACATGTAAATAGTCTGGTTAGGTTAGGTTAGGTTAAGAAACTTAGGACTAGTTTTCTATTCACAACATGTAAATAGTCTGGTTAGGTTAGGTTAGGGAAACTTAGGACTAGTTTTTTATTCACAACATGTAAATAGTCTGGTTAGGTTAGGTTAGGTTAGGGAAACTTAGGACTAGTTTTTTTATTCACAACATGTAAATAGTCTGGTTAGGTTAGGTTAGGTTAGGTTAGGTTAAGAAACTTAGGACTAGTTTTCTATTCACAACATGTAAATAGTCTGGTTAGGTTAGGTTAGGTTAGGTTAGGGAAACTTAGGACTAGTTTTTTTATTCACAACATGTAAATAGTCTGGTTAGGTTAGGTTACAGTAGGTTAGGTTAGGTTAGGTTAGGGAAACTTAGGACTAGTTTTTTTATTCACAACATGTAAATAGTCTGGTTAGGTTAGGTTAGGTTAGGGAAACTTAGGACTAGTTTTTTTATTCACAACATGTAAATAGTCTGGTTAGCTTAGGTTAGGTTAGGTTAGGTTAAGAAACTTAGGACTAGTTTTCTATTCACAACATGTAAATAGTCTGGTTAGGTTAGGTTAGGTTAGGTTAGGTTAGGTTAGGTTAGGTTAGGTTGATTAGGTTAGGTTAGGGAAACTTAGGACTAGTTTTCTATTCACAACATGTAAATAGTCTGGTTAGGTTAAGTTAGGTTAGGTTAAGAAACTTAGGACTAGTTTTCTATTCACAACATGTAAATAGTCTGGTTAGGTTAGGTTAGGTTAGGTTAGATTAGGTTAGGTTAGATTAGGTTAGGTTAGGTTAGGTTAGGAAAATAAGGACTAGTTTTTTATTCAAAAGATGTAAATAGTCTGGTTGCCCACTCCCTTACTTATATTTCCTGATTAAGAAGATATAAACGGTCAATGTTAATAAATTTGTTTTGTAATTCAATCTTCGAACCACAAAGAATTGAAACTACCAAAGAATAAGTAATACATTTGTATGAATAATGTATTAAGCATACAACTTTTCTAAACTCTCCCCAGCGAAGCCTTTGATCCGAAGGTAATTCTATTGAGGGCATACATCCGTTTTCAGTTAAACATTGTTTTTTAACATAAAACAACTTTATATGGTTTTTAAAGTAAATTTTTACTACGTTCTAAACTTCAAAAAAGTCTAAAATATTTCATTAAATGTTGCAGTGTTGGCAGAATTGATAATATCCATTATTTTCTTTGTTGAGAAAAACTTTGTTTTCTAGAAAATTTGTTGAATATTTGGGCAAAGGTGACGTTTGATAAAAATGAGATGAAAACATCTATTGTTAGAGAGCTTTAATGAATGCGTTTACTGATGTAGATACATTTATAAAATTAATTATGTAAATTTGAACTACTCTTCAAAATGATTTATATCTGATCATTGAAACAATTCATGACCAACCCGACAAATTTCACCCAAGCAAACCACCGCTTATTTATGTTTGCCTCTCTCTGATTTACCACATATTGGAAAAACAAAAAAAAGTTCACAGAAAAATCATAGCCCTGAGTGGTTTTTCCTAACCCATCACATCTATATAAACAATAATGAATGGTTAAATGTGCTAAGCGCAAAACTCGAGAACGGCTGGACCGATTGCATTGAAATTTTGCATAGTAATTCAGACAACAGCTAATTCAGGCACGTATTAGGATACATAACATAAAAGTATTTTCAGTATTTATTGGTTAACGACAAGTAGAATAAAATTGTGCTTGCTGATCCTTCCAGGATATTAATCGTAGTTGAATAGAGTTTGTAACATGTAAAAAGAGTACATTGTTCCTCCTTTCTCATCTTCGTTAATCTCATATTTGTTGACGCGTTTCGGATATACTCCATCCTCAAAAGGCTTAATAGTATTGATCATCCTACTCTTGGACTCATTATTTTAAGCAACATTTCCCCCTCCTTTATTCCAATTGTTAAACGAGTTTAGATAGACCAATAGGAAGAAAGGAGGGGGAAGAGTAGGATGATCAGTACTATTAAGTGTTTTGAGAATGGAGTATATTCGAAACGCGTCAACAAATGGTGAGATTAACGAAGCTGGGATAGGCGGAACAATGTAGCTTACTTATTTTATATTACAACGGAGATAAAAACGACATAAAAAATGGTTAGTGTCATTTATGAATTGAAGATAAAATAAAATAAGATATGTAATAAATAATCCATCCTTTACTCTTCAAGATTTAGTCAGGTGCTGGCTTTAAAACTTACCTCTATTGCTGTAGTTCAACCTCACGTTTGTAAATGTTTAAGGATTTCCACCAATTATGAATAAACGTTAGTTTCCAAACCACAACAAATCTGTTACCGAAATAATATACACTCTACAACAAATGTTTTTTTATTTTTCATTGTAAGTCAAATGTATTTTGAACTGTCGTGTTTAGACTTTAACCTTTAGCACCACATTAAAACCTGTGAAGATTGTAGTTAACTAGGAATTGCACATAAATGAGCCAGTCAAGGTGATGAAAAGGAATGAAATCAGAAATTTGTTTGTTAGGTTTTCCACGGATTATAATTTACTGTTTAATCCTCCCATTCATTTTAAAGTTTAACTTTTACTCTCTTCAACACCACAGTCTATCAAAAATTATCCCCAATTTCCTTTGAGTATTCGTTAGTAATAAATTTGTCTATCCATTTTTTATTTTGAATATATAAACCATAATATGTGCAGTTAAGCCGAGTCTAATCTGTGAGTCGCTGGAGCAATTAATTATCTTTGAAGAGTCACAGATGCTGTTCCACAAATCCCTAATTAAAAGCATAGATTTATGCAACTGGTCATATCCCTAACAACTGTGCACAAATAATAGTTCGTTTGTCTTCTTTTGGGTGAAATACAGGGTGTGACAAGCTTATGGCATCCAAATTACTTGTAAAAAGACATTTGTTCGAGACATTTAGAAAACGTAAATCTTGGAGTTAAAAAAAACATAAATAAAACAAATGTTAATAACGCAAAATGACAGATTAGTTTATATTTTTGGCCTAACTTTTCTTTTCACTCTCGAACCTAAAAACATTCACAACAAATCATTACATGTTCGACGACCCTGTAAAAAACCGACATTTACGAGTGTGTTTGGAAGAGGAAATGAAAGACCTGAGTTACTATTTAACCTCTCTGACACATAGAAAAAAAAAGATATGATGGTTGAATTGGGGGAAATGTTTTCTTATCTCAGAGAAAAATGTAACCGAAGTTAAGACAATTTTTGTTCTTTTTGGTGAACTCAATTTACCTATCTTCAGGTGATACAGTTTCCAGCTGCTTGTTATTCCTCTCATAGAAGTCTGGCTATTGGGGGGATACTTTATAGTCAGAGAAAGCTCCAAAGAGAAATTTCATCCTTAAGTTGGAACCTACCAGTTACA
The DNA here is from genome assembly GCA_963513935.1 of Aphrophora alni. Lineage (NCBI taxonomy): Eukaryota > Metazoa > Arthropoda > Insecta > Hemiptera > Aphrophoridae > Aphrophora > Aphrophora alni. The sequence goes on along the minus strand of OY740779.1, from coordinate 11,452,080 downwards.
CATTATTTGGAAGGTAATAGTTGTCTCATAGTTTAACAACTGTTTAATTTCCCCCAGCTGTGACAATTGAGACAATTCTTATAGGGATCAGTATTATAAATTTGCTTAAGTGAAGGCACAATTTTAGGTTAATTAGATAACTTGTTCTTGCGAAAATGCAATATCGTTCTGAAAATAGACTAAAGGAAAACTGTTGAAGTATTATTTTGTTCACAGAGAAATGTAAGACTTGTTTATTAGTTAAGGTGAATATTTGATTATACAATATTTGTTTAGACTAAGACAAATATAGAGAAGCAAATGAAGTGATATCATGACCTACTAAAATATCCACCTACAGAACATACAGCTGATATTTTGACGTGACAGGACGGAACCTTATTTTGGTGTTATTGTTTATGCGTTCATTTAACCAAGATGTAAAACATTCACCAAATTTTGAGGTTATGTTTTCAACGGTTCTTATTTTTGTTACGTTTGGGCACCATTGGAGTAAATTTCAAAGCTTCACAAAATTAGCTCCTTTGATTTTGTAATTCCGTTCCATAGCTATGTTCAGTGCTCTATGTACAAAACTATTGTAAACTGCTAATTTATGTGTTATAGGGTGATTAGAAATTGAATGGATTGTGTGGTCAGTTTGAGTAGGTTTTCTGAAAATTTTAAACTTGTGTTTGCTGTTATCTTTCATGAAGTTGACATCTAAGTAGTTCAACTCATTATTGTTTTCGGTTTCAACTGTCATTTTTATCAGTGGATGGATATTATTAAGAAAATTGTTTTAGTTGTCTTTCTACGTATCTGTGGTAATATGTAATTTTGTTACAGAATTTATTAAATATATTTGTTTTAGATTTCGTTAAGAAAGATATCAGCTAAGATTCCAAACAAGGGGATCCCACTGTTCAGCCTTGGTTCTGTATAAACGTAGCTAAATATAATTCCATTAAGTATTATTTTAGACAGACTAATTAAGGTAAACACAAAATATAGAGTATTTTTCACTCAGCAGACAAGATTTACTGTGAGCATTGCCAGTGAGGTACTGTATAAATAGTAAGGTTGGTAGCATTAATTGGTCGAAACAGACAGCGGTACATCTTCTATGCTTTATGATCTTACAGGTTTGATGAAATTATATTCCAATATGAACATGCTTACTTTATTACAAGTTTCTGATCAAATGATTTGTAATTACAGGCCGGCACCGAAAAAGTGTCTGGACCTCTAAACTATGTTGAATGAAATATACAATATAACCTTAGACATTACCATTTCACCCTCTACCCCTATACAATTCGTTATATACTGGCGCCCAGACTCACCCCTAATCCTGTAGCTTAACCCTAACATTGTAAATATTTAAGACTTTGCACCACGAAGGAATATTAATAACTTTCTTAGCCACAGAATTTCTGTTACACAAATCTAATACTTTTTATTTCATTAATACATTTGAAAGCATAATTTATTTTAGTCTGAGAATTTTTGATAGTTTTTAATACATTTAAATAATATTCCTCATGTAATAGGAATTGTATCAAAGAGTCAGACAATCTATTTGGTGAGAAAAATAGAAATGTAATGAGAAGTAAAATACTATCATTGAATTACAATTTACCAACTGATCTTTCGGGTTATTATTTTGGAATCTTTTCAAGGTTGTTTTGAAAATCTACTACATAACATACAGCCTAAATGTTACCATGGTGATCAATATAACAACAATTTAACAGCTGACTAATTTAATACAAAAATACAAACTGAGTCGGGATAGGGTAAATAGGGTTTTATGGGTTGTGTAAGTTAGTCATTTTATTTCTACAGTATTTACACGAACTCACAAAAACTTTCTAACAAATTCGGTACCTCATTTGTAAGACTGATGATGTCTCTGTAAGGATGAAACGACTGAAATAAACATCCAAATGACTATTTATAGTAATATATATATTTAAATTATTTACAACAATTCGGAGACCTTATTACATAATAAACTCGCTGTTATTAAAGAACACTAGTTTGTTATACAAATTTTCACACAAGAAAATCTGTGATTGTCAAATCTACAGATAGTAGATTTTTTTAAAATATTCTCAAAAATTCTAATTAAAATATATGTGTTGAGTATGATTCAATTAAATAGTATAAAGAATTATCAGTGTTATCAATATTAAAAAGTTTAGTTGAATGATAATAATAATAATTAATTAGTTATGCTGACCGTATTCATCACCTCCTTACTTTAAGGTACGATGAGTTGCCTATCTTTGGTGGTAAGGCGCTCCGTCTATGGGTATTCGATAAGGCAAGATCATCGCGCACCATTTTTCTCTCAGAAGCAAGGCCAACAGCTGTGCAGAGCGCAGAGTGAGTCCATCGTTGAGAGTAGTGACTTGTGTTTCATCCTGTGAGGGTTTGTGTTTGGGAATTTGGCTCGACTACACCGAAATGAGTGGCTAGGTGTGCAAAGATAGGACAGGAGTATTTTTTTTTAGTTTTATTCCACAATTAGTTATCTATCGCAGGAGTTTTAAGGCATCCTGTATGTATAGGGTGCGAAAGAGCAGGATTTTATGTTACGTAAAGTCTGAACATTTAGTAACAAAACACAATTACTTAATCCAATGGGAGTACCTTACATGGTTGTAGAATAGCTTTGGCATTCTGTGAATACAGATTTGTGTTTATAAAGATATTGTGACAGCTTGTAACAGGTGGGGGGGGGGGGGTGCATCCTCTCCTTTCCCCTACATCACGTGACCAAAATATATCGTCTCATTGGTACAATATTACCAATGACTATGGTAACGTCAATTACCATATGATTTTACTAATCAGCTGTTACAAATTTAAACTTATTTCGAGGTTCTGTTATTTATTTTGAGGTTATGGTACTGTATGTAAATTTATGTATTTTGTTAGTTGGGAATGTGTCTGTACTTTTTAGGGGATTGCGCCCTAATTAAATGTCTAAATTCAATTCATTCGTAAGGCAGTCGGCAAATTGAACATGTGAAAAATATGGTAGCGATTGAAAAACAAATCAAAACTGACAATATGATAAACATCTGATCAAAACTTGATTACACCACTGAAGTGTACCGATTTGTCAAAAGCTTTACTGATTGAGTTTTAAAGAAAACGTTTTCCCATCGCTATTTGTTGGTTGTAGACGTGGCCACCTGATGTGGAGGGAGTCAATTATTGATTATGCAAAGTCACTGCTACATGTTGTGTTATTTATATGAGTGCCAATGTATGTTATTTTAGTTGCCTTAGGAGAAATTATGTTTACTGTAAAACATCATCATAATCTGGATTGTTGTATAATCGATTTTTATAAAATATAAGTTTGTGGTTACTTGGATGTCTAGTATTGTGATAGCTAGTATGAGTATATATGGAGTTATCTAAGTTTTAGAGTTACCTTAACCGATTTCTTTAGAATTTTAATTATGGTGTGAAACCAAAAATGACGAAATGTGTTAAAGCTTATTACAACTTCAATAGGTGTAAAGAAAACTGTTCGGTATAACCAAGAAGACTTAAAATTAACGCCTTTAGGCTTATCTTAAGAATGAGCATTATTGCAGGGATATAATAGCACGAAAGTTTCATGCTATAGTGCATAGTGTCTAAGTACTTCAGACAATCTCAAATGTATGTTATTTTGTTATGTTATTTTAGACAAATGTATGAAACTCGAAATTTGTTTAAAATTCTAATGTATAATTCGTACAAAACAAAAAATCATTTAATTTGTTTCATTTGTTCAAGCTTAAGAAAGAGTTTCGCCTCCAATTCATATACAAAGTGGGGAAAAGTCTTGTAACCCCTAGCACATTTCTGAAGGAGTAGAGATGAAAACTTCCAACCTTGGCCAAAACACAGGATAAATCCTTTTAGTTTATATGGGGGTAAAACGGTTTGCTCCCCTCTCTTTTACGGTGAAGAGGTTATATAAGGGAAATTAAACAAATATTTATCACGGAAAACATTGGTGCATTTAATGGTATGCAATGACAGGACAAAACTAAATAATACAGCAGTTTGTAGTCTTACCACTATTTTGTAAAAATGTAAAGTTAACTTAATGGTCACAATTGGCTACTAAAAAAACAAACTATTAATTGTTGAAATCAAGTTTTAAGTTGACAATATTACCAAATGATAGTTTATCTTTACTAAGGTCTATTAATTTATCTTTACACTTTGATGTGAAAGTTGTGTACAATTACAGAAGGCTTTATTTGTATTTAACTTAAATTAGAATAACTTTTAAAACAACAAGTAATTGCAATAATTTAATGGACAGATTGTAATAATGAAAAATAAAATATTAAATAGTTAGCAATTTCTATAACTACATAATGAACTTAATCCAAATTTTAATTTTTTTTAGATCCAATTTTCTCACGGTTTACATCCTCACTACTGATTGAGAAAGCTGGCTGAAAGACTTACATTTCCAACATGTAGGTTGTTGAACTAATTTCACGGTGGAAAGTGGGTAAAAGGTTGAAGTGTTTACAACAGTAACCATGTGACTGATTTCATATCGATAGTCACATATTTAGTAGAACAGATTTTTATTGAAATAATTGTTTTTTTAAAACTATATTTACAGTATCCTCAAGGTAGGAATGTGAGGAGAGGAAAAGAGGGGCCCCCACACTTTGTTTGTTGCGTTTACTTTCAGCGGTAACACTCCAATAAAAAAATATAGACCTCAAATGCTTCTGTGTAAACTTTCGTTTCTTTTATCGGTGTAAATAAGAATAAAAATTTACAAAAGTCTGTAACGAAGTTGTAACTTTAGGAATTAAATGTAGCTAAGAAGTAATTTGTGTACCTAGTTTTCTTGGAATGGGTTGTCCTGTCAAGTCAGGCTAGGGAAGCAAGTAGAAGGGAGGACACGCCCCTTACACCAAACAAAATCCTAGTCTGAGGCTACTGTACATACAACAAACAATGAAAATAAGAATGCATTGGCGATTCAGGACTAGAATTTTAACAAAGATTTACTCAGTCTTAAGAAGTAAGTAGCTTTCGGTTTATTGTTATTTACAAGTGGCCACAACAATAATTAAACATTTTAATGCCAATGCTGGGTAAAATAGACTAGAATAATTGTTACCAATCATACTTTAAGATATGTAAAGTGTCCTACTACAACGTCACATTGTTCTACTGTTCATCCCTTTGACAGTTAACAACAATATTTGACGTGGCATTGTAATATCTACTACGCAGCTGTACATGTAATCCAATACACACACACAGTCACAGAGTAGATTCAATATTTGAAGTACGTGTTTACATGTAGGACTAAGTAAGAGTGACAACATAGCGACACATACTGGTTGTAGGTCAGTTGCCATGGGAACCGTTATTTGCTAACTGTGAGCGAATTTATAAAATAGGAAATAACAGAATACAAACCTGTTAACACGCACAAACATACAAGTAAAAACATAAAACAAGATATTCTACAAATGCTGATGCTAGTCGGTTACTAAAAATTTAAAGTCTCTCTCTCTCTCCTCCCCCCTTCTCTCTCTCTCTCTCCTCCCCCCCTCTCTCTCTCTCTCTCTCTCTCTCTCTCTCTCTCTCTCTCTCTCTCTCTCTCTCTCTCTCTCTCTCTCTCTCTCTCTCTCTCTCTCTCTCTCTCTCTCTCTCTCTCTCTCTCTCTCTCTCTCTCTCTCTCTCTCTCTCTCTCTCTCTCTCTCTCTCTCTCTCTCTCTCTCTCTCTCTCTCTCTCTCTCTCTCTCTCTCTCTCTCTCGATACCAGTAGCAACTATAATAAACTTCATATTTGGTGAAAAATACACAATTTAACTCCATACAACACAATGAGAAGTCGAGTATCGCTACCCACTTTTGTACCCCTTTGTATAGGTCTCGATGATCCTACGGATTATCCTTCTAAATCCTCATCAATATCACTGAGGATGGTCCTGGAATAGAGAGTATAGGAAGGGTAACCAGAATTCAGTAAGGGATAGACTGCGTCTCAGGCCCTGGAAAGCAGGTATGCCGATTTAACTGAAGATAAAATAGAGTCTGATTTATCTGAAATAAGATTTTCTTAATCTTGTCTTCCTATCCACTATTGCCACCTGCAGTAGAAGTTGTAGTACGAACAACATATTGTGGTTGAGGTTGAGATGAAATCTCCATTCTAATCAAAACATATAGTAAAACAATGTTTCTAAGTGACATTATAATTTACCAACATTAAAAAAAAAAAAAAAAAAAATACGTTCAGCATTTTAAAACTTTAGTTTTCTTAAAGTTAGGCAGAAGTAAGGGACACCTTGTTGGTATCTATACTCCAAATATTAGGTTAAGTTAACACTAAACTAATAAATAGAAACAAGTAAAATAAAAGGCAACGTTCAGTAAACAAAATATCATGCCGGATGTATATTAGGTTGTGTTGTGTTAAGGAAAATTTGTTGAAGTCCCCCCCCCCCACTGCACCTGTAGTCGATATGGAAAAATTTTAAGAATTCATGAAGATTGAAATGAAATAGATTTTAGTCTGAATGTTCCGATAGGATAGACAGGAGAGTTTACTTACCTAAGTAAGTTGACAGCTCCTGATGGAAAGATAAAATAGTAGAGTAGTAAAGTGTATAGGTTGAAAAGTAGAACCCTCTCAGAAATAGGAATGTATTGATGAAAATAACATATGGTCATCACTACCTAAATGGTTAGAATGGTCGCCTTTGTGGAAAAAGAAATGTAGGAAAAAAGGGATGGTTGAAATATTGCTTTTTTTATAGTACAGCGACAAGGCACTTGGAAATGCTGTCTGTTTACACGATTCCACTACTATAAATAAATTAATTAAATATTTGTGAAATGATCTACAGGATGGAAGGACATTTCACAGTCCAAGGTATCGTAGTTTCCATTAACGAGACCCAATCACAAAGTGCCTATATTCCCTAATAATCTGTTATTAATATTTTCCTCTAAGTTTGAACTTGTACAAGGCGGTACTTTAGTCTTAATGTCATGGCAATAATCTGTATGGCTTAACTATAATGTTTATTACCACATTTTATAAACTGTCGTTACTTGGGTAAAGTTATTAGGAAAGTCTAACAACTGCTTGGGCGCCACCCACTGAGGTTTATATTAGGCGTTAGGCAACATTGATTCAGCAAAGTTTTAGTGATAGCTAGAGACGAACTATGCAACGTGCACTGATCATTATACCAAGAACGTATTTGGTAAGTAGATCAAACTCTTTTGTTTCTCATAGAGTTTCAAATTTATTCAAAGTTAGGATCTGAATTGAGTTTAGAAAGCCAGGAAACGTTTATTTTCATACGTGCATGGAGTATAGAGAACGTTATGTCAACTGTTATATCTGTTTTAAAGCCGTCTGAATTCAATAAAGTAGTTTTGCAGTAGACTACGACCGAAACACGTGGACCGATTTTAATGAAATTTGATATGTGGGCATTTTGTTGACATTTTTTATTTTTGGGTGAAATCTGAGAGTAAGAAAGTTTGTGCAATGTATATGAACCGTTGATTTATCTATATCTTTTGAACATAATTTTTTCAATTAAATTCAGGAGAGCTGTTATAAGAAATAATATTACACTTTACTCACAATCCACTCAAACGAATTTAATGAAATTTTGCTCAAGTGTATCTTTTAAAGTCTCAAATAAAACGTACTGATTACCATTAAAAAAAAAATTGGTTTGTGAGATATCAATAAAAAACACAAAATCGACCGCTTAGCTGTTATCAAAGACATAATACCTCAAATTCGTCTGTATCGATTTGAGTGAAACTTGAAAAATATTATCCAAAACAGTGTGTAAAACATAAGTAGAAGAAAGATATTTTCAGGTACAATGGGTAAAAAACAAAAATGAATCTTGACAATTGTGATTGAAAGCTCAATTTTAATAAAATAACATTTTCACTGCTGATGCTTTTATGGAACAAGTAAAGCAAGTTTAGTCATTATGAAATATTATAAATATTTGGACAACTTTTTAACTTTTTACTGACAACTATACAACTGATTTTTGGTGACTAATTTGTTTTTATTTTAGTTTGGAGTATGAGTGAGAAATTTTGTGCAATGTTTATGTAACATATATATTTTAATAATCACTTTCTAATCTAGGGGTCTCGAATTTTTCCCCACATTCAAATAAATTGATTTAAAAAAATAATTATCTTAGCGTGAAGTGTTTCAGTGGGTTTTCTATTGGTTTTTCAAAGGACTCAAAACTGTTACATAGTGGAATTCACACCTGACTAGAAAACGTCATTATTTAAGTTTACTGAAAGTTCAATTGTTACTCAAAATTTATAAAATAGAAATAAAGTTTCAACATAAAAAGCATTATAAGTGTAATACATTGTCACACTGCTTTATCTTGTGTATTTACTATCTTTAGTACAGCATACACTGAATAATATTCTTTAAAAAGTGTAAATCATACATTTACGTAGGGATTGTGTTATAGTAATGTATGGCTGAAGATGTGTTAACTTCCTCAGATAGATGTAAAGTTGTTTTTGGGGTAATTAACAGCGACAAATCATTCTGTCTCTCTTGTAGACTTGGCAGAGTGTAGTATTGAGACAGAGATGGAGTTATACACCAGGTAATGGATTTATGTTGTTAACAAAGCTTACAAAATAATTGAATGTCATGTTATTTTCTCTCAAATATTGTTGCTGTCAAAGTGGTTATCTTATACAATAATAAATTAAAACAGTTACTTTCAGGATAATCAGTTGTTTTTACCCTTTCAAGTAAAGTTGCAGTCTTGCCAACAGCTCGGCGTTGTTAACTCTAGTACAATCATGATAAAGTTAATTTTAACATTTAAAAAATTCTTAGTTCTAATTTATAATACTTATTTTTATGCGTTTAATATGTTAGGCAGTGAATGTTAACCTTTTTGTAAACAAAATAATATAAAATGATAACAGAAACTATTAATAAAACAACTCTTTATACATTTGTCTGTAGTGTGTCTTGAAATAATTGTAATAAATACTGATAGACAGAAACAAAACACTTTTAGAAAACTGTACTAACTTAAGACTAAGAACGTACAACAAGAAAATTTATGGAGGAATGTAAGAAGTGATGTTTAGAAATAATTACATAAAACAGAGTATAGGGGAACAGGTGGCGAACAAAAAGACATAACCTTCACAGGTGAAATTAGGTGAATTTAAAAAAAAGATATTAGTGAATTAGGTGTTTATCCACTGTTAATTTTTAGTTTGGGTACTATTCTGTTTTGTGTATGATTATGTTAGATACAACCTCACCCAACCTAACCTACCGTGTTAGATAGTTTGTGCATCATGTATTGATTAATTTATATATTCCTGAAAACTCCAGGATTTAATGACAGGAATCCCACAGGCACTTAAAGAGAAATCTAACTTCTATATCGAGACATCAACTCTCTCAACGTTACATCGGAGATTGCAACCTTCATCGAAACATTCACCCTTACAAATATTTTATTTAAAATGTAAAAAGAATATTGTTTTAGAGTAGATAAAGGCCTAATTCACCCTTTTAAATAAATTCAACAACACCTAATTCAACAACAACATAAAATGTATACATTATAGCAACGACACAATATTCATCCGTCACAAAAAACAATACAAAACTCATCTATCATTACAAAAACAGAACATTGGGTACAATGTGGCAACCAGTTAGGACGAAAATGTATCTACAATTTAGAAGTTAGAAACACCTATGTATATTATTAATTGTTCTTTTAAACAGCAAAAAAAGCTACAACCAACCCTCCAGATACCTTTTTAAAGATATTTAGTAAATAAAACAATCCAAATTATCCATTAGCACATTAATTGAAGCGAAAAGAAAAATGTGTGTATCATTTTCGTTAACTTTATAGTAACAGAGTTTCATAGTTCAATTTTGCAAGGGGTGGTGTGAATTTTAAAGTGTTGCTAGTGAACTGCAGTTGGTTAAAGGATAGAAAACACCACTTGTTTGATGGTTAATGACGGGAAAGACTGGTTTAATTTTATATTAACAAATCTAAGAAAACACAATTTAGCATAACAAAACCATGTTTTGTTCAAGACTATATTTCAATTACTAAGTCATCACCTATACTTGTCAGATGTTTCATTGCGTTCAGATAACTTGAATAAAAAGTTGTAGAGATATTTATGAGTGAAGGGTGGACCTTTTAGAGGTTATTAATGTAACTACGGGGTAGGTTAGGCAATCTGATACCACTCAGGTGTTGTTTTAAATAACTAACTACACCTATTATTGTATCTTAAGATGCTTGAGGCTTGTCCCTTGATCAAGTATTGGTACCGAAGGATGTGGATTCCCACCTAAGAAGCAAGGTTGTTTCTGTACAATTTGGTTCACTCCAACTTGTACTATTGTGGCCGAAGTTGACGATGTAGATTACAACGAAGTTGCACAGAAAACACATATTTTGCAGGTTTTATTAATAAAATACCATATAATCGATCCAATACTAATAGTACACCTTAAGTAAAGAGACATGAACAAGAGATATTTTTTAAGGGTTGTTTATTTTGCATTCTTTTATCGTGGGGAAACAGCTGAAGAATTAGTTTAAATCGTAAAAGAAAGCTGTAAGAACTATTGACAAAGTTTCACTTATTTGATCTTCAAGCCGAGATATTTTACCTGGAAAATATTGGACGCGGTTTTTCTATTATCCTACATATGTATGAAGCATTGTGTGAATCAAATAAATGTATAGAAATTATATAATTGAAAATCTGACAGAATGACGTAGTGAGCTTCTGTAATATTTACTATCTTGAAGGTAATAATTTCGTTGCGTTACGCAGTTTTTATTTATGATTTGAAAAAAGTGTTGTAAATTATAGTCATATCTAGCTTGGTGAAAATCGTATAACTTATTTACCTTTTGATTGAACAGTTTCTGATTGTATTTTGGAAAAATATAAGAAGTAAATTTGTGTTGCTGGTAACACTCTCATCCAAAATGACGGCGGAGTACGTTGTAGTTCTTTGTCTGTTCATCGCTCTGGGCTACTCTCAGGTAAATCATTTATATATACAGGGTGTTTTTATTTCTACTGGTAGAAAAATCTGTCTGTCTGTCATGTGTACAGAGATCTACTGCCCAAACGCGTAAAATTAAATCAAAATCGGTTGTGGGAAAGTTAGGTTAGAACGTTGTTTTGTTAAATTTGTTTATAATTAAAAATCTGTAGTTGAAAGATGAAATAAACGTAAACATTAATTTCTCATTAACACCGACAACGATTTCGTTAAAATTTTGCTGAAGTGTAGCCTCTAAGGAATTGTGCAAAATTTATTTCTCATCATCTCTCCAAAGGTATCGGTTTTACATTAGAGTTAACTGTTAAATTAAAAACTCTGTTATATTTCTTCAAGATCTGTTTTACGAATTTCGTTTAAGTTTTGAAAAATCTCTGATTGGCTAAAAACAAAAAATAAACCTACATCATGAAAGTCCTAATTCGTTATTAAAATACTGTTTAAGCCTAGCACGTGTTTTTGAAACAATCGAAACACCCATTTTAACGTTTTGATTTATCACTGTTGAAATTACATTTTTAGGGGTGAAAATTGTTATACTTATGGGGATGGGCGGGTTTTATAATTTTAATAGAGGTGTGGAAATAAATAATTATATTATAATTAGAAAAAAATCTACAAAGAAATATATCAGTTTTTATCTTAACAAAACAAAATAACCTAAAGTGTTCTAAGCTTACAGAGAGTATAAATTATTTAATATTTTTTTCTAAAACTAATTTTGAATTTGATAAGTCTAATTGTTTATAATTTATTGAGGAGTAGCAGAATATTTATTACCTAAAATGATCTAAACTTATAGAGAGTATAAATTATTTAATATTTTTTTCTAAAACTAATTTTGAATTTGAGAAGTCTAATTGTTTATAATTTATTAAGGAGTAGCAGAATATTTATTAATTTAATGGATGTAATTTGTTTGTTTAGTGAATTATCTAAACAGAATTTAAGAAAGCGATACATTATTTTATTGTATAGTGTAAAACACTGAACATTAACACTTTAATAATATCTGGAACAATCTGTCTTCATAAATAACATGTTAGCTCCCAATCTGCCGATACCTAAAGATTACCTAACTTGTTAACAGGTTTGTAAATTGTCTTGTATAAATATATAGGGTGATGCAAAAGTATGGAATATAAATATTTTCGGCTTCTAATTGACGTTGAAGGGCGGTAAAGCATGCTTTGGAAAGCTCTTCATTATAGCTATCTTCAGGGTGTCTTGAAAAATTGTAATAAAACAATACAGGGTATGTCAAAATTAAAAATAAAATTTTGAGTTTTTTAAAATGTATTTACATGTCTCTATATTTTTCCCTGTATAAAACTAACATGTTTGGTCTAAAATAACAACAAAATTGTTTTTATTTTTTGAGGAAATGTTTAAAAAGTTATAAAATTTTAACGCGATTACTAGGTCTGTAATTTATATAAAATAACGTGAAATTTCATGGAAAATCGTTTATTTTGTCCACAGTTTTTTTTTTGACTAAAGGGAATTTTAATGTCAAAATTATGATTTTTACAATTTCAAAACTATAATTCAGTTTTACAAGACTTCAAAAGAGAACTAATCAAGTAATTGCTACCAACCTAACAAATTGATTAGATTAAAAGTATAGTTGTGGAAAGTTGACGGAGTGTAAATGTGACCGTCTCCACTTCTTTTGACCAGCTGGAAGCTCCGGCTGGCTGGAGACCGCGTACATTTTAGCCGATTCTTGTCAGGATGGGCCAAGGAGTCGGGTTAGGACGCTAATGAACGCACGCAACGCAAGTGAAATTAAATGTTATATTTTATTTACTGCCGAATTAAAAGATTACAGAATTATTATGATTTATAAAAAAGACATAACGGCAAGATAAAGCCTTAATAGTGGCCGAAAAACAAACCGTTTAATTTATCTAGCACGTGGCCGAAAATGGACTGACCTTGTCCCGTCGCGGTCTTCCTTCTCGCGGCTCTCGGAACAGACTCCCGCTCGGCTCGCTGGTTCAAGCCCTCCACTCCTCGTCTCTCCCCCCTTCTATTGCACTGCTCAACAAAATTGCAAGTGCCAATTCATATTTTATTATTTAAAATCCCTTTCCATTACATCCTCATTTATGCTTATTATAGTTTTAGTTAGGTGGGCTCCTTGGCTGGGCCACATAAACAACTCTTATTTTATCAGGGTTGTTTGTTACCAAACCTAATGTTCCTTTAACTATACATTTAAAATCTTATAGGCCTACAATATAAGCTTAGGACGATGTTATTGCAGAACTAAAGCAAGAGTTTTTTAAAATATATAAATACCTAATTGTTATACTAACTTATTACCTACAAGAAATAATTTGGTAAAAGTCTATAATAGAGAAGTCTATATATTTCCTTTCTCTCACAAACAGTTTACATAAAGATATGTGCTTTGTTCTTCAGTTTTTCGTGAAACACAAAAAACAGATTTTAATGAAATCATAAATGAAAAGTTATTACGATTCAAAGAAAAATTCAAAAGAAAGTCAACTACCACTGATAAAATAAAATGCTTTTAACTTTGAAAACGTGTTTATGACAAAACGACGCAAGTTTTGGATAAAACTAACTTTAACTTTAATATATAAAGAGTGTTCCCAATATTCGTTTCAAAACTTCAAAATATGATCAAAATAATTTAAATAGTTTCAATGAATATTTTTTAAATTATGGTAATTTTAATATTATATTATTCATTTGTTATTTTCGTTTCAAATAAATCGGACTAAAAATTCAGACCTACTTATTACCGATGCATTTGAACCAAAATCTGTTTAATTTTAAATTAAAAATTGTAGAAAAGTATATAGTGTAAAATAGTTTATACGAGTTCAACAGTTTTAGGGTAATTTTGAAATTTTTAAATAGTCGCCATCTTGAAATGGATGATCAGATCAGGTTGGATAATTAGACGTTTATATAACCAATTACTCTGTGTCAAATATCATTTTCTTACAATAAACAGTTCATAAAATATTATTTTTTCTATAAATTAATACAAGATGACTACTAGGTAAAACATAATTAAAAAAAAAAATTTGGTTATAGGCTAATTTGGATATTGTAGATAATTACCAGGAAAATATCATTTCAATATTTTGAAAATAACTAAGTTGCACCTTTAAGCTACTGAAAAATTACAAAAACTCATTTTGTTTGTCATTAAATTCAAGTTTCTGATTGTATTATATTGTACAATCGGGCAGGGTAAGAATCATATTTGGGCAGATACATTCGTTATGTATTTTTATGTTTGGTTGACTGAGAGAGTTTGTGCAAGGGTTTTTTAAAATTAGTTTTTCATTATCAACAAAATACATTGTTGCTCTATAAAGTGTTGTAATATTTCTCCATATTTGTATTGATTCCCAGAACTTGTACAAAAGTTGTGGCACAATTGGTTAAGGCATGTATAGCCCTCTGAGACAGCCTAGTTGACACAACCATCCCTACGATTTAGTTTTAAATTCAGTAGGTGAACAGTTTTTCAAATATTGACTGACAAAAACGGCACACAATTCAAATACCCTCTCAGAAGCTCATTTATAGTGAGAATCTATGTTTGTAGTGAGGATCAACACTTGTCATCGTGCAGTCTTGTGTTAAAACCCACTCTATTGTCTTTCCTACCAGGTCTCTCTTGACTAAATATTTGGGAACTAGACGTTTCCAGCTGATACTCTTTGCTTTTTCTTCTTTTGCAAATTTAACCACCGATGTCTAGTATAAAGATACATGCTTTGTCCAATTTTCGTGGTTTTTACCCAATTTGTTGCATTACTATAGTAAAAAAGTCTTAAATCCAGAATTTCCATTTTTTTAGGTTAGGAAGTACTCTTAATGTTACTATACCCCACCATACTACGTCCCTTCATTTTCGAGTAATTTCATTTTTCTACGACCCATAGAGTCGGAGATATTAAAAAAATCGTGTAGCAATGCACGCAAAATGTCTTAAAAACGCATTTTCATGCGCTTTTCTAGCGAAGCTCCAGTCCGCTTTTGCTAATTTCATTCAGTTAGACGATATTGTTAAACCTGGTCTACGCAATAAGTTAATGGAAAACGTAATTCAGAAAACAATTTTAGTTTAAACCTTGCTTAATACCTGATTAGTTAAAACTGGATTTAAAGTGTTCAGTTTGTTATCATAAAGTTGTTTTCTTCTTTGCTAAACCCAAGGGAATTCTAATATTTAACCAACAAATTGTTGTAGGCTATTTACTTTGATTTGGAAAATATATTTTTTTTTAAATTGTATAAACTTGACAATCTGTATGTTGTAACAATTAGAGTTGGTAAATAATGATCTTGGCACTGTTGTTATCAGCTGTGATAACAGATATGTATTTAGACGTAGATATAGTTTAAAAAAAACTTCAAACTGAAGAACTTTGTTTGTAGGCGTTATAATTTTTTAATGCAACACAATTCCCTAATGTTTATAGTACGCAATTCAAGGTTAAATTCTCGATAAGAAATTAGGAGAATTATTCCTTTTCGAATAAAAAAAAATGTACACCTTGTAATGTGTTAACGTTAAATTTGACACTGAATACACATTACAAGAGTTTTATTATTGTTTTAGTTAAATAATTTTGTACAAACAGTTATTTTTGAATGATACTCTGTTGTCTTAAGTGTGTTAACCTCCCTTGTAAATGTCGCCACTAAATAATTTTTGTAAAGAATTAATAATTTGTAGAAATGAACTGATATTGAGTTTGTGTTTAAGAAGTTATCCATGTATTTTCAGTAGTTAGTATAAATCCTAGCTTCTCAATTACCTCACGAAGTCGGGTCAACACCGTAACGGGATTGAACTCAGAACCTTTCACTTGTGAGTGTTAAGTATTAGGACAATCCAGGGCTGTATGAGTGTGAACATAGATATACTGGGAACAATATTATTAGTCCCAGTATATCTTTTGAAATGCAAGAATCAGTCAGAAAACGATGTTCGAAATGTTTCTGATTGGGTAAGTAAATATGGTTAGAAAATTACTCTCCTAACGGAAACAAATCAAAATGGTGACAGCTTTAGTGTTTCTAGGAAGTCACTGATTGCTGTTTATTGCAAACGAAACAATAATGACTTTTTACAATCGCAGACCACTTAATCACTTATCACTATTTAGTATGATTTGATTTTTCAAATTAATCTACTGGTACATTATAACAAACACACAGAACACAATTCTCACAAAAAAATACGCCTAAGTATGAGACGCGTTTCAACGACAAGGGCGTCCTCTTCAGTGATATACGAGCTACACCAATCAAACTATAACTTTTATACACCAAGGAGTTATAGTTTGATTGGTGTAGCTCGTGTATCACTGAAGAGGACGCCCTTGTCGTTGAAACGCGTCTCATACTTAGGCGAATTTTTTGTGAGAATTGTGTTAAGCTCAACATTTTATATAATCTATTGGCGTCAACTTATTTATGAAACTTTTGAAAATAAAAATGTATTATTCCGGTTTAATTTTTTTGGATAATAATGGATTGTTAACAAGATAATTAATACAAGACATTTCGAGATTACAAATCAACTCTCGTTATCAAGTGTGAAACTAGAAAATAAAATAGAAAAATATATATTCTCTTAAGCGTTTAAAAACTCAACTGTTGTCAATTAGTTCAGGCAATGACAACCAGTTTATTATTTGGCAATGAAGCCTTGAAGTGTTCTTAATCTTTTGCATGTTTTGAATTCTCTTCCAAGAAATCGGAATATGTTTTGTCAATATTCTTAGACATGAGTGGTTTTATTTAAAAAAGATTTCATTTAAAATGAGATTCATATTATTTTAATATTAAAAACTTTCAATATTTTCATTAAAGTGTCACTCCATTCATACAGGGTGTTTCCAAACTCTCCTAACAAATTTCGAGGTAATGAATGGTCTTTGAGTAAAAGTAAGTCAAAAAAATTTAATACATCCGTCTGTCCAACCGTATGTGTTTTTTGTAACAACTACAATTACTACTGCAATGGGGCGTTCCTACCCCCCCATAACTTGAACCCCTCGACCAATCACAGTTGGCTTCGTCACACATCATTTCATAATTGTAATTATTGAGGTTAGTGTTTAATGTACCTCTAAAGATGATAGCAGTGCTGTCGAAACGTACATAAGGTAGAATAAATATAACTATAGAGTATTAGTGTTGTTAGTGTTTTATTGTAGTTTTGGGGGGAAGTTTCGAGGTATTTTAACTTTGATGTGGACAATGTTTCAGTTTTTCTTTTTATTCGACAAACTTCATTTAGGCTAATAGAGACTAAAGTAAAATTTTGGAATTGTCATTCTTGAGAAATTAAAAAAATATTTCGTTTCAATATAACTGTTAATTCCCTGTCACAATTATAACATTTGGTTAAAAATTTAACAAACCTAACCAACTGTGTTAGATAGTTTGTACATTATTCTACGATTTAATATTCTGTTCCAGAAAACTCCAGGATTTAACGACTGGACTCCAGCAGGAACTGAAAGAGAAATTGACCTGCTATATCGAGACGTGAACGTGTTCAAGGAAGAGACTTCTGAGATTGTCACCTCCATCGATACATTCGATGCGGCAACAAACACTCGTAACCTACCATCAAAAAAGAAAATCTACGATGACATCACAACTGCTATGACTGACGTAGCACGTCAGGCAAACAAAGCTGGATTTCCTTCTTGTGCTGCTAGAGCATTTGCATTTTCTGTTACAGGTGTACCAAAATACCAAACACAAATACACAGCGCTAACGATCTGTATACAATATCAGCATTCAAAACAAAATCACAAGCAGCAGTCTACAGAGGAACGTTGTCTACTTACAGGAAAGAAAGCGAAATCGCTTCCATGCGATCATGTAGAGGTCCTCTTACAGCTGTTTTTGGAAACACAGCGATAGTTAATTGTTACAAAAGACAGCTGACGGCTTTAACAAACAATGTTAAAAATTTAAATACAACGTTGCAATCACTCAATCGGGATTTTGAAAATACTAAAAAGCGTTACAATGAATTTATATCGGGTGTTAGTCAAACATTGACAGATGCAAAGATAGCCACAGACAATGTTGTGGATGAGGTATTAGACTGTGCTAAGTTAAACGCTAGAGAACAAGTAAAAGAAACAGTCGACAAGTTGAAACTGGTGTATTCTAATACATCGTCCTTTCTGAATACAAATATCGCAGCTGTTACGTCAGCTGTGAATGGACTGAAAAATAAAGT
Source organism: Aphrophora alni (assembly GCA_963513935.1). Lineage (NCBI taxonomy): Eukaryota > Metazoa > Arthropoda > Insecta > Hemiptera > Aphrophoridae > Aphrophora > Aphrophora alni. The sequence continues at coordinate 11,433,699 of OY740779.1, read as the reverse complement.
AAATCTAGCGCGCAACTCGTTAGACGCAAATCTACGAACCGCGGTTCAACCGTTTTTCTCGATCGGAAAGTTCGGTAAATATTTATTCCCCGATTCTAAAGTCAATATTGAACTCGAAATTGACAATAAGATTAACGTAAACGTTGGCAATTCTATGAAAAAGGTTTCCGGCAAGTTGTCAGCGACTACGTCGAAATTGGATGATTTCCTGTTGAAATTGAACGCTCTGTTTGCGAAATATAACATCGATTATAGTGGATATTCAGAGACGAATATCAGCGCATCTTGTGTACCGAAAAGTGCAATGGAGCAGGTTGTGAAACGTGACGAAATCGTTAAATGTTTGAACAATTTGGTTGTAAAGTTTTCCACTGTTTCAAACGATGCTAAACTGGATTTTAACAGATTTTTAAATGACTACAATCTACTGATAACCGAAGTCGAGACGACTGTAAAAGGCGATGCATCGATAGAAGCGGAGCTGATCGCACAGACGAAACAAGACGTGGAGACGTTTTTGAAACAAACATTTGGACTTGAACCCAATAAAGCTTCGATAACGGCGCAGATTGATAAACTGTTCATGGGTGTTGGTAACACCGGTTCTAACATCAAACAACGCGTAACAGATGTTAACAATCAGCTGATCGTAGTGAATTCTCTGAAGAAACAAGTAGACAACAGTTTGAATGCTAATATACAAGTTGCGCTAAGTTCAATTGGAGAAGCCGTACAGAATATCAGCAAGTTAAATCCATTATATAATGTAAGTATTTTACTTGGCGCGCAATTGAAATTAGAATCCGATGTTAAATCAAATATCACTGCGTATTTTGAACGACTGAAACTCAACGTTGACGGTTTGACTGCATCGTGGTTAGGTTTCAATGTTGATTTCCAAGTTAAAGCTTTACAAGATGAAATAAACAAATGTTTCCCCTCCAGTGGTACGTTAAATTTCAGAGACGTTTTCGCGTGTTTGTCACCAGTTGTTGCCAAGTTTAATACAACGCTGAACAAAATCGATCGTTTATCCGAGATTGGACAGACGGATGTTAAACTGATTGTTGATAATTTACAGTCTAACTTGAAACAATTTACAGATTTTACATTCGCCGAAGCGAAGAGACAAGCGAATTTGATCGCTACGATTGAGCTCAACAAAGCGAAAACAAATTTTGATTACGGTAAATATCTTATTGCTGATTTGAAAATAGATATTGATAATACTATTAAACAACAGGTGACAACGTTAAATGAAAAAACAGACAAAGCAATTAACGTTTTAAATAACACAGCGTTAAAATATCAAGAGAATTTAAAAGCACAAATAATTTTACCTTTAATAAACGCGTATGAAAAAACCTTTTCGATCATTCCAAATCAATTTCTATCACTCAACGAAAGGATCGCGAATGTTAATAAATTCTTTGAAGAGAATAAAAATTACGCAATGATAATGTTCGAGGGTTTACGAATTTCTAGATACGACAGTTTAAAAAATCTTGTCAAATTGATCGACCTCAAACTTGATAGCACTTTTGCAAAATTTACATTGGACGTAAACAATTCGAAATGTATAAAAAATAACAAACAAGTGTTTTTATTTTGTATTGATCCACTTTTGAAAATATTTTTAGCAAATAAAACTTCCGCAGGGAAGGAAATTATGACACACGAAAGCGTTGTTGATTTTCTAATAAGTTTAAACACTTCGATGTCGATTCGTCCGACAAAAAGAATAGAAGAACTTTTGGATTCGTTGAAATTTGATTTCGATTATCAGAAATATCTCGTGGAGAGGAGTCAAATAAATCTGAAAACAATTGTAGACGCTACACCATCAAGAGTTGAGGTGGTCGATAGAGTCAATAATTTTACTGATCTGGTAAACTCACTGAACGTCAATTTCCAAAACAGTTTACAAATCGCTGGAGATAATCCGGAATTAAAAGTCTATTTGTCTGTAGAGGAAAATAAAATCAAATCAAAAGTTGACGAATTGAATGTTTTGATTGAATCGCTTAAACCAAAGTTACAGAAAGCGGAAAGTGAAATAAAGTCAGAAATCGAGACTTACAAAGATTTCGTAGTTTACTGCGATGGTTCTGAGTATAAAATCTGTGTTGACACACAATACAATGCTAAAGATTCTAAACTAACCACTGCTGTAAACGTATTTAATAATAATGCATTGGATGTTGCTACAATTGAAAGTAAAATAGAAAATCTTAAAGTTGAAATTGAAAAAACTTTAAAAGAAGTTGAAGAGAAAGCGAAATTAGAACAAGAAAAAGCGATAAATATCGAAGCAAAGAAACAGCTCGTTATAGATGCAATACAAAAATACAATAACAGTATAAATCAACAAACGCCTGCTGTAGATAGAATAATTTCTATCGATCAAGGAGCTAGTGGTGTCATAAAGGACTATTATGACGAAGCAGCGCGTAACCCAAATTTGAATGTATTTTTTCAACTAGAGGATGTCACATTCAGAAAGAATTTTAATGATTTCGGTGGCTGTAATTCTATTGATATAATCAAAGGAATTATAAATGGAATGGGAAATCATGCACAAGTCCTTCGACAAGTAACGGATCAATCTAGATCAGTGAGCGATTCATATCTGTACGAGCAATGTAGCAACATCACTTTGATGACCAGTTATAAGGACTGTCTTGAGATTCAGCTCGTAGTTCCAAATTTAAACGTCACTTTGAGTAACGAAATATTTTCTACGTTTTATTTTGAAGCTTGAAATATTGTCTGTTTTGTGTTCAATAGAAACAATTAAAATATTTTAATGTTTTTTTCTTCTTAATTTAAATCATATTGATTAATAAAATTCAAATAAAAATGTGAACAATTATTAAAATTTGTTGGAGTTCATTTAAAATAGTAGGCTACAAATGGTGTTTTGTAGTTACAAAACACCATTCAGTTGTGTTACAATCAGTTACAAAAATTCAGTTTTTGAATTTTGAGTCATTGTGAAATTATCATCTCTGTTTTGAGATGATTTTGAAACTTTAATAAATCGTTATTTACTTTTCAGAAAGTGTCTATGATATGCCATTTACACGTTGTTCATTTTCAATTAACAATGACAAATTTTCCAAAAATTCGATTGCACTCAAAGATTTCTCTAGTTGACTTACGTCAATTTAGTCATATTGATAATCATCAGTTTGATTTTTATACCAACCAAATACTTACTTTTTTGTTGAAGAAGATGTAAGGCCTAGATGTGTTGATTTGTAGGTTAGTTGTTTTCGGATGCACATTGTATTTCAGTAGGCCTAATAGTTTTCTTTTCTTTAAAACAGGTTTTAAGTCTAGGCATTTTAAAATAGTACAATACCATAGCCTTAGAGGATACTTTGGTATTATATTACATATTCTGCTGGGTAAGAACCATGATGTCAAATCAACTTGTTTTTTAAACTGATACTACAAACAAGTGTTAAAATTGTAGAGGGAAGAAACAGAATAAATATGCACTGCATTAACACCGAAAGAAATTTAATATCGAATAAAGTCGGGGAAAGAAATACAGTGTCCTGTAAGGAAATAAGCAAGGATATTTATTTAAATTAAAAACTTCAAGGACTGTTTTATTTTATACAATAACGTAATACATGGTTGCAATACATGGTAGATCCTTTATAATAAAGGAAAGGATTAACCCCAAAACCACAACAAAAAAACACTAACAACACAAAAACTGAATAGTTATGTTTATTCTACCTGATGTACATTTCAGTAACATAGTATTGTTTCAAAACCATTGAGAGGTTGAGTATTAAACAAACACTAAATCTATAGAAAAGTTGTACAAGTAAGATTTTAACCCCACTCCTTCCTGTGGTTAGTTCAACCAATGGCAAGGAGTGGGGTTGAAATCTAACTTGTACAACTTTTCTATAGATTTAGTGTTTGTTTAATACTCAACCTCTGAGGATGGGAACTATGTTACTGAAATGTACATCAGGTATAATAAACATAACTATTCAGTTTTTGTGTTGTTAGTGTTTTTTGTTGTGGTTTTGGGGTTAATCCTTTACTTTATTGTATATTCACCACAGTGCTCTAGTGATTCTTATTATTATAATGTTGAAAATTTATTTGTATTTAATACATTTTGAGAAGTTTCAATTAAACTTTCAGTAATGACGCCATCTCATCGTTGCAATGTAGTTGTTTTATCTAAATTAATTAAAATGTAAATTTATGGTAATAGTTAAATACAAACATTAGCATTAAAGTGTGACTGAAATTGATTCAAATTTAAATGTACAGAAATCATATTTTAGTTTTGTGTAGCCGGTAATTTTATTCAATTACTGTGAGTCAAGAAAAAGTTCTGATAAAAACAGAGAGTTTAATGGGATACAAATAATTAAAGTTGGACTATTTGTTATTGACTATAAAAGATTTGTATATTATATGTCAATTTAAATATGTTTTGGAGGTACATTACCGTTTTACGACATTTCAGGTGGATGTTTAGAAATTATGTGTTTAACAATTGATTGCTGTTTTAGACTCACTTGAAGGATTTTTGAAAATGTTTTTAAACTTTGTAAGTTTTACACAAAATGTAAAACAAACCATAAGTTATTTGAAGTTGATGAGAGATTTTAATTTTATGAATGTATCGCCAATTTTGTTTTCAAAGGCTCTGTTTTCGAATAAACTACTTTTTGCATTTATATCTGTCTGTCAATCAACTGTCTTTTTAGAATTGTTTTGACCTCATCAACTATTAGTCAAATATCTGTAATTTATTTAAACTTTTTTTTAATAGTGTAATTATTATTTTTTCAATTATAAAATAAAATCCATCTGATGTAATGAAATATAAAAACTTTAATCCCTCACTTGAGTGTTTGTTGTTGTAAAGAGTTTAATAACCAGAGTATTACATAGTTTTATTTAGTTTATGTTTATGAAAAATGAGCACTAAAACTTATGGTATTTTCTTTAATTGTTTATTGGCAATCTGTGGAAATACTACAACATAACTATAAAACATAGGGTGTGAAAAAAGTAAGCGATGTAAATTCAGTGTAGCAGTAATATTCCTATAAGTGAACCCCTGGGGGAAAATTTTTTTTTCATATTACTATACCAGAAAAAAGAAGAGTATTTGAGAGTTTTACACAGAAATATATATTTTCAACAAAAGATGAAAATAAATAAATTAATAAATCACCAGACACTAGTTAGTAAATATGATAAAAGCATATTTCGGCTCATGAATTTTAAATGTATTTCGACTGGATGAAAAACAATCAATTTATTAAATTCAAACTGCTGCACTTTGTCAATCCAGATTCCTGACGTTTAATGAAAATATTATACGTTCAACAAATTAACAGCTGTAAAGAGGAATTATGCAAGAGGTTTTGGATTCCCAAGCACGTAATGTCTCTGATTTATGCCCTCCCTTAGGAAAGTATGAATTGAATTTTCCCAGAGTTATGGCACCGGATATTACACTCATTTAACTAAGCTTTGCAGTATTTTCTTTCAGTATTTTTCAATTTTTTAACTGATACAGGACGCCAAGGGTTTTATTTGTTTTAATAAATTGATGATAAAATACTTGTGGTAGTGATTTATTGGTTAGAATAAAGATATGTTTTACAAAATTGTGACCAAAGCTATTTAATTAACTTATTTATTTACACACAATATTAGGTGTAAATTTTGTTTGAGTTTCTACAATTGTGTTTTACTGATCTACAAAAGTTAGAATCTGATGGATTTAAAAATGGTGTACACTTCATTTTTAAGTTGAAGGTAGTTGTTTTTAATTATTTTCATAGTATTGCAATTATTAAGAAAGTCTCAACTGGAGAAAAGTAAAACAGCTGTTATACGACACAATAAACTCAGAAGTCGGTTATTGGTGCCCAGATTGTCTCTGCTTCGATGGTTTCTTGTGTTTTCTGGAGTGTTCTCTAACATCCTAGAAATAAGGTACAGCTGTTAATTTTATTTTTGTTGAATGTATTCCATTCAACGTCAGGAATCTGTATTGACACAGTGCAGCAATTTGAATTTAATAAACTGATTATTTTTCATCTTATCGAAATAGATTTAAATTCATGAGCCGAAATATGCTTTTATTATATTTACTAACTAGTGTCTGGTGTTTTATTAATTTCATTATTTTTTTATTAATATGCCTCGTTCTCAACATTATATTTAATACTTTGGAGGGCTTATCGTAGAGGTCGTCGTAGCATCGGATTTGGAAACTCGTTGACTGACCTCCATTTTAATGTCTGGTTCTGTACTGTAACTAACTAGGACAAGTAGGCTGACGTCATGGTACTTTGTTTGTAAAAAGAGAATCGTACTTTATTCTCGATTGTATTTTTGTACTCAACCCTTCAGGAAAGTAAGGATAGATGTGTGAGATGAGGAAAGAGTAATTTTATCACAGAGTAGAACACAATCGAAGTAGAACTATGATTTTTCTGTTCGTTTAATTTGATATCTTACACCTTTAGCAGCCTTGCAGGACGGTGCTATACCCTTAATGGTTGTCTGCTACTCAGCTCATACTTTATCTTAAGACCCTTCATTGGGTATCCTCTCATAGAAGACTCCAGATATTAAATCCCTTTATCGTTGGAAATTTATACTAACGAGTTTATACATTATAAGAGCAAACAATAACAGACTACCCAATTTTTTGAATAGTGTAACAACTGTTTACTGTCCCCTACTTTTAAACCCTGAGTGACTCTTCGCCGGTTTGTCTCTTGTGAGCCTCTCATGCTCCGTATAGATGACTACAAGGGTCCTTTCATTATATCTCTTTGTCCACACAGCTCTCAGGTTGATTAGTGTCAACAGTGTCTTCATCAAGTCATTTCTGGTTACAGAGTCCTGAAGCAGAATTGCTAACCAGAGTCAGGTGTACGATTTCTTTAAAATTTTTTGTTTCCTCAAAGTTATTTTTTGCCCTTGGAAAGCTTCCTCTGCCCTGACCTTAATAAAGATTACTTCCTGGCATGTTGATAACATCCCTGCGAAGGAAGATAACACATTGTTTAAAGAACTTAACTTTGTCTTGGAGAAGGGTTGCGGTTGACGTCAACCTTCCTGCTGAAACTTCTTTGAAATTAATGTGATGTGAGATAAAGGAAGAATAAATTAACTGAAGGATGTTCTAATGTTAAACACTTTAGAAACAGATTAATTTACATTCAACAATGGGAAAGTGTTAATTTTGCAATAAATCAGAGTGCGATATAAATTGAGAAATGTGTAACTTTTGTGTTCTAAAATGAATTAAATACGAATAAGAATCCTTTGTATTGAAATATTACTAAATATGAATTATAAATTATATTTATCAGAAATAATAATTAAAATAATATATGACAACAACAGAATCAGCAAAAGAACAAATATAATAAAAAAGATTAATCAAAAGTCAACAAATAGAAATCAAAAACACGTGAAACAACAAGTGGCTGAAAGAAGAAACGTAAACATACATAATAACAGACATTTAAAAAGACAACAGAAAGAGAAAAAATTCACGGAAACAATGAAAACAAATCAGCTCAGAATCATAAATGTAAAAAAAAAGATCGTCAAAAAGAATAGCAAGACATATAAGAGCAAAGCGAAAGTTACAGACATGTATAAAAATATAAACAGAAAGAAACAACGCACTGTTTACAACTGGAATTAACTACAAACATAAACAATCATAAGAAAATAACCATACACAATAAAGAAATAAAGAAAAAAAACAAATAAACACCTTTCGAAGAAAATAACCTATTTATATATTCGAAAAAATAACAAACACTCAAAGAAAGTCAGAGAAAGAATTCAGGACAAACTGAAAGAGAAAACAGTAAACTAAGTTTATTCAGCTTAGATAAACTAATTTGTATTGTGACATGAATTGTTCATTAAGAGAGAGTAATTCCAAACAAAGATTATATAACTTGATGTGACAGCTGTGGTTAACCTGTTGTTAAATACAGTTTGACACAAAGCCTTTAGTACAACACATTTAGTATAAGACTCTCTGAAGGCTTTTAATACCCTCAACGTAGTCGTAGTCATATTGAGTTCCACTTTGGACCACGTCAAATCCAAGAATTTTTCCATTTTAGTTCCACTCATGGTTAAGTAGATCTTTATTCAACTACAAATTGTATCCTAGAATTTCTTGTTTCTCTTGAACTCTCAGGATTTCAGAAAACGACCTTTGTGCTGTTTTCTCCTCAGCACATATAAATTGGTCTGAATTTAACTATAGGATCCTTACATTATCCTCTCCCAGTTGTAGAAATCTCTGGAAAATATCCCTAAGTAGCTAATTTGTTATTCTGATAGAAAGGTTCATGAAAAATTTAAATTATTGCTGGTTTAACTAGAGATGAAGATTGGGGATAGACAGACAGTATTTGACCTTTTTGTTTCTGAAATCGTTTAGTCCATCTCGAGGCTGAGACTGCATTGAATAGAGTGAGTTAGATACTCCCTAAAGCGTTAAAATCTAAGGTATACTGGCATTAAGTCACAGGTTCATTGAGGACAATTATTTTTTTCTCAATTGATGAATAAATTGCATAATTTATTCTACTCTAATATAAATTGTGAAAATACCGACACAAATATAAATCTGTTTCAACGTCTTTCTCTGAATATTAAACACTTCAGGTGACTTTTATTTGGTTGATTTATTATTTATTAAAAACACAGATATTACTGTTTTAAGTATATCTTTTAAAAGTACTATGAACTCAAGTCTTTATTTCATTATGTTAGTAACTTTGAAAATTCTTTTGTTACAATAACATTATCATTTCTTTGTTTGTTATTGTATTGTCAACTAAATTATGGTAACTTAAAAATTTAAGACACATTCTTCAAATGTAAAACTCTTTTTTTAAAGTGTTTTAATTTAATATTCACCCAGTAACTGTCAAAGTCAGATTAAAAACACTTTTATGACAAATGAAATATTTATACCGTAAACCATAAAGATACCTGGGTGTTTAATAAGTTGCATACGCAATTAACTGCAGGGGCTGTTTTATTGAGCTGCAGTAATGTTATGATTCCAAACTGACGATGTTTAATGTGTATCTAATGTTGTATTAATTTGATAAGGAGAGCATTAAATTGTAAAATGTTTACTTGTGATTTGTAAAATTTAACAAAAATATTTCATCTAACGATTAGCAGCACCAAATCTGAAATTGTAGAAGTTAAGGTGTTTTAACAAATGAAAGGTAAATGAAATGAATCCAGTCTTAAAGCTACATTGCGACAGTGCTATCGTCATCTCAAACACGACAAAATATACTCATATTTAGAGCTGGTAACTCATTCAAATTTTGATTTATATATTCTAGACTACTTGGGGAAGGGAAATTTATTAAAAGTGCGTGAACCTTTCAACCAGTAACCTTTCTGTAAAGTGTTGAGTTTCAAACACATCCACCAACCCGATTCACCATTTTTGTGTAACTGTTTGAAACCAATATAAAAGTTCTAGAAGTTTGTAAAGAAGTTTTTGGACGATTGAGGTCCCACAAGGAAAGACAATCTGCTGAAATGTCTCCACCAATCTCCAAGAAATTTTGTTACGAGATAAGGATTCCAAAATCGAGCGTCAATTGAAAATAAAAAGTTGATTTCGACATTAAACCATACCCTCAGGGAAAAAGATCGTAACCTGGGAGTTGACTGATTGTTCCGAGGGTGCAAACATGATGGATCTAGTCTTCTGTATCAAGCCTCGGTTTAGATCCTTCTCTTTCATCTTTCCCATCAGTTGTTTCTTGACCAAATCCTGTTCTTTACCGACCTTAACGCTATTAGAGTATTCTAAGACTGGAGGACTTTTCTTTACACTTTTTTCAATTTGATAAATTTCATTATGTGTTGAGAAGAGATTTATACAGTTTTTTTACAAGATGATAACAGCAAATTCCTTAAATCCCGGATATTCACAAATTTGTTTAGACATTTAAACCAGAAAAGAGGGTTTTTAAGACGATATTTAAACGTCAATATTTCGTGCAGTGCCTCCAAAACCAAGAGAGATGAAACAATTTTTGACTTATCAGCAATGCTAGTTTTATTAAATATTTTATTCCTATAAAACTTATGTTACTATCTTGAATGTTTTGAAATACCCTGTATTTTAGTATTACAGTAATGTAAGAGCAGATTTCACGTTACGTGAGGTCTATATATTTAGCGATAAAACACAATTAATTATTACTTTATCCAATGACAGTGGCTTACAGGAATGTAGGTTAGCTTCGGCATTCTGTGAATACAGATTTGTGTTTATAAAGATATTGTGACAGCTTGTAACAGGTGTGGAGGAGGGTTGCATCCCCCTTTCTTTTTTTATATTACGTGAGCCTTTTATATATCTTGCTATTGGTAGCATATATTATGTTATTTAAACAAATCTATTTTATACATCCCACAACGTTTTCAATCAATTGGAAACGTTTTATAACAAATGAAATCATTCTAAAATTGCAGCGCCATTTTGGAATGATTAAAAATTTTATTAATCCTATAAATTAGATAATTTGATCACTTAAATAAACCTTTTTTGGAAGTACACTTAAAAACGATTTCCAGCAATTTTTTGAAATGAAGCTTAAAATCAGTTATGGAATTACTAATATTTAAAATCAGTTTCAAGATGGTGGATTTAAAGTAACCAACAACATTGAAATATAGTACTTATTATCCAACTATAATAAATTATTTTCATATTCCATTCTTTCTCTGTTTATCATGGAATTATTGGAGATATTGATATGCGGATTTGGGTTATTGTTAGAATGAAGTAAGTTATTCTAGTGTTTGTAGAAGGCCAGAGCTTTCATTGGTACAATTATAAATAAACTACTTTCAATAACAATTAAAATAAATAGGCCTATTCTCAACTTAAATGACCAAATTGTATTAAATTCGACACCCCTTCTGAAACCCATCCTTAACATAGTTAATTAACCTTCATCTACCTGCTAGGTCATTCTCCCTACCTTTCCCAATTTCTCTATTGTATTTCAGTTTCCTGTTACTTGTGTATGTATAAATAGTTGTCTATACCTGTTAATTATCAGTTGCACGATGATACGGCAAGGCGAAACAATTGTAGCTCATTTATATTATTAAAATATTTTGAAACTTTAAGCTTTATTGCTTTATTTTATCCTTGAATATGGAGTTTCAACAAGAAATATCTGCTGTTACATTAAAATTTATAAATAAACTCTCTACTGGTATGTTGAAATGCAACCAATAATACGGTATTAATAAATTGTTTAATAACTTTACTTAACGATATTTATTTTTCGAATCTCGCCAAACTATTTCAAAATCTCTTTTTTTCGTTTGCTTGACAAATTGGTTTAGGTTATTGGTATATAATAAAATATATTAATATAAACTATTGTCAGTTTTAAATCAATAGACACTAAAATCTTGATATATTGTAGGGGAGTTGAGACAATGACTTGTAATATTAACACGATCATCAGCTACAGTAAAAATGTCCTCAAAGATGAAAGAGTTTAATTTTGGTTTTTCATAATAAAGATATAAATAAAATTCAAATTACGACTCAAAATTGATAATTAGAATAAAATAGTTTAAGTAAAAGGTTTAAACTGCAACGTATGCCCCTATTTGGGGGGGGGGAAGGAGGGTAGTAACTATTATTTATAACTTAACCAGCATGTTGTAGATACAAGAACCAAAAGTGAAGCTTTTCGATACAATATCTAGTTTAACGGCCGAGGCGGAACAGAGGCCGGAAAATGAGCGAGGATCAAAAAGCTTCTTTTGGTCCAAGTGATGAACTATATTTTCGTTATACTGCAATAACATAAGAAAACAATTTTACAAAAACTAAAATCTTATAACCTATTTACCTTCAAATCAATGGTAACAGTTGTTTTAACGGTTATTTACAATCGAAAGTATCGGTTGTTTGTATAGATTCTTTCCAAATGTTAATTAATTCGTAACAGCTGATGACTTCGACCTTAGGCTGTTGTTTTTAGGTTAGGACTAAAAAGAACAACTTTAGCATCACAATGTATGTATTAAAAACATCTGTTTTAGAAGCAGTAGGACGAAAAATAAATTATGAACACCCAACAGACAATGGCAGTTTTTGCTTGTGTTTAGTTGTTTACTAACTGATGTTTATGTAACTCTATAATCCCATGTGTTTTATAGAGCTTCTAATTTAATTTGTCATTCCTTCTTATCTAACTACAATTACAAGTAACAAGTATTGTATATTTAGAGAACGAATTGTTTGACAGAGAAAGCAAAAAACAAAGATAACAATTGTTTCTATTTTATAATAACAGTAAATATAAATAAACATTGATATTATCAAGAAATTCTTCTGCCTTGGAAGGACATTATTCACTTTATGAAATTCAAATTGCAGCGTTGTGTAGCATTGAATGGATAATTATTCATTCAATACAAATTACTTTAACAGCTACGAAGAGAAGTTTTTGAATTCCAAAGAACATAATCTTTCTGATTTATGCTCCTCCCCGAGGGAAGTATGAATTGAGTTTTACCAACAGATTTATAGCGTCGAACATTAAATTATTTTAACTATACTTTGCATTATTTTCTCGCAGTATTTTATCTGATGTAGGTCAGTAAAGGATTTGTCTTGATATAAGATGTAGAGGGATTCATTGGTAATGGTTCAGGGAGTGATTTGGTGTAAAGAAACATAATTCTATTTTTAAATATTGACGACAAAAACTATTTGATATCTGCTTTTCAGATTTATAAGATAGAATTAATGTGGCTAACATACACAAATTATAATTTTAGATTTTAAAATGACACTCCTTACATTATCATTTTGGATCTACAGGTATGGAGTTATAGTCTTTGTTAAATGGGATGACTAAGCTTTGTAATTTAGTGAATTAATTTAAGAGTAAAAATAAATTTTAATTTTTGTACAGCCATATTCCCAAAAACTGTTTCTTTCCAACTTCCTATTAACTTTTATTTAATAATTACATTCTAAAGTAATCAACTTTAAAAATAATAATTTGTATACTAGTAAGTGAATTTTTAATTATTATTGTAATAATTTTCCCTTTTAACACAATCTCGGTTTTAAATTTAATGAATGCATTTTGAATTTCTTGTCCCATTAATAAATTGCAAATCCTTTAGTTTTTCTAAATTAACCTTTACAGGCTCGTCTAGCAGAATAGTTCGCCGAACGAATTTTGTTAGATTTCTAGAAGTCAGTAAAAGTTTTGAATGTACGTAAAAGTCGTACAGCAAAATAAGTAGGGGCCCCTCCCCTCTCTATACCAATGATTCCAGTTTCTTTTCCAGTTTCCAGTTTCCCTATCTTTTTGAAAACCTCTTCAAAATTTTAAAAATTACGCCTCTTTGTCAATTTATTTGTTCATATACAATTTTGTGTTCTTTTAATTTTGATTTGTATATTTCCATATTTTCTAATATTTTTAATCTCTTTTCATTTTCTTCGTAACGTAAAATTCTCATGAATAGAGAGAGAGAGAGAGAACAAGTTAAACGACTTTTAAATGGATCAATAGGAAGAAAAGAGGGGGAAGAGAAGGAGGAGCGAGTTGCTTAGAATAACGAGTCCGAGCGTAGGGTGATCAATACTATTAAGTGTTTTGAGAATGGAGTATATCCGAAACGCGTCAATAAAAGTGAGATTAACGAAGCTGGGAAAGACGGAACAATGCACTCATTTTAATTATAACATTTCTTAGCGGAGATAAAAAATGATATACAAAATTAGTTTTAAAAAAGAAAAACGTTCATTAAAATATATTGATCAACTGCTGTTCTATTCCAGGTAAATTCTTATTTAACTTGGATTTGAGATAATATAAAGATGTAATGGTAACACTAGAATTGATTCTGTACTGTAACTCTACACTCTGAGGATAAAGGTAATGAATCCAAAGTCAAAAGGGTGTCCATATTGATTAACAGGATTATTTTATATCTTTGACCACGTAAAAATTAAAAAACTTCTGTCAGTGTTAAAGCAATGTTTCCTTCTTCAAGAGATAATTATAAATTGATACACAGTTATACACAAGAAATACATTACCTCAACTTTGTTTTTAACTCTGTACGTTGACATTTGTAACATCTCAATATCTTTCGCTGAAACACAATCAAATCAAATAGGATGTCTGTAACATCATTGTAAATAAAGTAAATAAATGTTAACTTCACACATTTGTCATAGGTATGTCAGAAATAATTTGCAGTTGCTCCACTGCTTGTAATTGGTAGCGTGTGCATGTTGAAAGTAAATATCGTTCATCGCACCCACCACCAGACAGCGCTGTGTTGCTTAACTATATTGTGAAAGGAAAACTCGTTAAAATAAATTGCTCGACTGCAGTTCAATGTCAACTTAACTCGGGTTTGCACTTCTGTTATTTGAGGTTATGGGAAACTCTTAGACACGACTAGGTGACACTTGATGTCTGCTTTTGTGCTGTAACTATGACAACTTGATGGGTGATTATGATAATGATGTGTAAGACGATTTAAAATGTAAAGTTTAGGAAGAGAATTTTTGAAGGTAAAATATTGAAGTTTATGAATTTAGTGATAATTTCCATGTCGAAACCTTTCTTTACAAATATAATAGTTCAATGACACAGTTTTTTTCTCTCTCAAAGGTTTACAAAAATGAGCAGAGAGTTTTGAATCCGGGACTATAATCGCTCTAAGGTTTATAATACAATAATGTAAAATTGTAGCTTCTATGATTTAATACAACTACAAGAGTGGAACTAAAACTTAGCAGTTTAGTATTATAACCCAGATAATGTAACCCGTGTGTGTTTGTTCCGATCTAAGGAAGGAACGTCACTCTAAAACCTTTTTGAATCATAGAGGGTATCTCTGAGGGATGGTTCTGGCGTGAAATATGGGGTGCGTAGTCTGATATCTATGGAGAGCGCACTAACAGATCTACAGACGTCACACCGACTCCTAAAGTGAGTGTTGAGTTTATCAAAGAGGAAATGACAGACGCTTCGTCGTAGGTACTGTTTAACTCTGAAATAAGAGCAGTATTTCTTTAACCCTTCCTTCCAGTCTGTCCTGCAGGATAGAGTGTGGCTGGGGTGTGATCAAGTTAAACTACCCTTGTTGTTAATTAGTTGGTCCAGCAGAAAACAATCTCCCTTATAAATCCGGTGTGGGAGTTATCATTTTAAAGTCGAGAAAGGTCGAGGTTATTTAGATGATGATTTTTCAGTACAAACGTACAGATTTGGTGATATTTTCGAAAATAATTTTGAGTAAATTATAAAATGACAATGTAATTACAATTTAGCAGTTAAAAAATATGTAAGTGGACGTTGATTACAATAATTAAAAAATATCAATAGTAATAGAAACACAGAAGATGTTTTTAAAAATAAAATACCTTTGAAAAAGTTTGTGCATTTCTCTATTTATATAAAACACAACCAATTATACCCTGAACCAAAGTTTATGGAAATACCCTCTGAAATAAGACTCCTTGAAATTATATTGTCATATAAAACAATTTTTTTAAACAGAGTTTTTATATCAATTATTAACAAAAAGATTTTGTTAGTGCTTTAGAGCAAGAGATGGCTCGCATATTCTTTCTCAGACAGATTAAAAAATTGTTTTTTGAGTAACTAATAACAATGTCAAAATTTTCCGTCTGTTTTTGTAGATTTGGCAAGGCGGAGTATTCAGGCTGAAATTGGATTTATATAGTTGTTAGTAAACCTTACAGATAATTAAATATGTTATTCAACAATTATTTTAGACAAACATAAAGCGCACAAAGAGTTTCTTTTTTGCTGATAAAATGTTAAGCAGTAAATGTTGACCTATTTATAAAAATACTATATCTAATGAAAGTGTTAATAAATACAATTTAAAAATAAATTCAGATGTTTACGGTGATCAAAACGGAACAGGAAGAAATTCTAAAAGGTATACACTATAAAACGTATGAAATAAAACAAAAAACGTATTTGTTTATGACACCATTGAATAGTGTTATAAACGAGATTGAAGGGTGTCATATGAATGATAGATCAGAATTACTTAATGCCACAAAAGAAGAATACATTTTTATAATTAAAATATATCTAAGAATTTTCCATTAAACTAAATAATGATGTCAGAACCTCAATGGGAAGTAGAATATTTTATCTAAACAAACAATATAAAAATGTAAATTTATTGCAAGAGTCTAGATAGAAAAAGTTACAGTAAAGTGAGACTGGATGGACTGTTATCTGCCTGGCAATGTTTGTTGTTACAAGTTAAAAGGAGTCATTATGCAATTGACAACTAAACAGTAAGTTTATTCAAGTATTAAAAACAGTGTTTCACATTTGTGTGGTACCTTATTAAACAATTCTTTGAAATTCGTGAACTCAAATTAAAATTTAGTAGGTCATAAAAAATTGCTGATTATAGATCAAATTTCGGTCAAAGGGGACGTTGGAGAAATGAATGCCAAAAGTCACCTTATAATTATTATCACGGGACTATTTTTGATTGAAGATAAAAGGTTTATGGATTCAAACGAATGGCAATGAAGGCTTTGGGGGTTATTAAGTTTGTAAGACACTCAAGTAAATTTAGAAGACGAGTAGAACAGTTGATGTAACATTCTATGCTGTGTGCTCTCTATTATATATATATATATATATATGACATATTATCAACAAAAATTATAAGCGTAAAATTAATTTTACTGCTCCTCGGAACTTAAAATTTTTGACTTCTCAGTCATCGACATAAAGCATTACAATAAGTTTTGAAACTAAAACTAATTTCTCAACCTAATTTAGATCTGATCCTTGGAAAAAAAATAAAGTTATTGAATAAAAAATTGGAGTGTTTAGGAATAACTCTTCACAACTTAATTATATTCTCGCTGCATGTGTTAGATTTTATAAAGTTAACCATATTCAAACTGTTTAAAACATTTTATAAAAGTTTCACTGATGCTCATCACAGTAAAATGGTTAAGACTGTGTAGTTTTTATGAAGACAAAAAGTTAGGTTTAATTAAAATATACATTTGGGAATCTGTGTAAAAGGAAAGCAGGCTAAAGATTTAGATAGGAGGAAGCTTTATGTTATCCGCTTGGCACTGTTTATTATTACAAAATGAAATAACAAATTGTAATTAATCTTGGTGTGAATGTTCCGTTATAATTTGTAAGGAAAATGTGTGTAACTAAATATATAAATACAAAAAAAAAACAGGCCATTTAAAAGCGTAGTTTATTTCGAGAATACAATTATAAACAAAATATATAGTGCAATATAATATACAATGATTCTGCTAGGATTGTATTTGCAAATTCCTTTAGTCGAATATTCTAAAATTATTAGTAAAAAGTTTTAGATTAAGTGCATCTTCACCAGCTGTTTATAAACCTTCTACATAATAATGACTTTTAAAATATTTTTATGGCAGCACTCGGTAACTTAAGGGCTTTGTTCATAATAAGAAGCGCTGATTGGAGTAAGATTTTGCACTGTCCTGAAAGGGTCGTTAGGACGTTAATGTTTAGGGAATTGTTGAAAGTAATAACCCAGTGGTTCAGAAAAGAATGTCATTTAAGTCTTTTGGAGAAATACTGGTTGGTATGGAGCTTGACAGTACTGACACAAATCAAAAAGTACGGGTCTTAAGGGACGACTACTTCCATTTCAAAAATTAGCCGATAGGAGACAAATTTTGAGTCAAATTTTAAGAACCGTATAACTTTGTGAAGTAAAGTGGTCTATTGTGGTTAAACTTGTGTGAATATCAGCAGTGCTGACACAAACCAAAAACTTAAGGGACTACTTTTACTTCAAAAATTAGCAGATTTGAGAGAATCTTTGTAAGTCTAATTTTGTAAGTGACACACAATAATATAGGTTAGGATACACATCTATTGTGGTTAAAGTTGTAGCAGTGCTGACAGAGAAGAGCAAAGAAGAAGGAAGTTAGGGTGATTGTCACTGAGCCATAAGTTCTTCAACAATTGTTACTCGTACCTTTGTATAAGCGATTGTGTTTCTAATGTTCAGGCAAAGCCGTGAGGAAAACTCACATATTACAACTAAATTTATTGTTTTTATTATTTCTACTGGTAAATATAAACATAAGAGTAATTCATAAATTATACGTCCCTCCTGATGACAGAATTACTCCAACTTTATCAAACAGCTTTGTTTGGAAGTTACTCCAAACCTCTGCAAATAATTGAACTTGTTTGTTTAATATTAAAATGTTCTCCTTCAATTGTAATATCAAATCCAGCTGACGTAATAAAATGTAAATATTAAAGATGGAATGTTTGTTGTTGAACGGAGTTTCCTAACAATTTTAATAAGAGTTGCAAATAAGTTGTCATTCGATTTAGATTTTGCTTTTTAGAAATGTTCTTTTTATATCTACAAATTTTGGAACGTAATTACTGAGTTTATAAAACTTTAATTTATTCCTTTTAAATTTCAAATTAGAGGAAACACGCTTGGAAATAAAGTACGTGTCGTAAGTCTACAACGGTATTACAGTCTTCTTTGAATGAAGGGAGTATTGTTATTCCCCCCAAAGGTTCTCCACTTCCTTTCCTCCAAATCATTATCTCTTGTACTTCAATCTGTGGTCTCAAACTCCTTCACTTATTCTTCAATCAGGCATGCCTGTAGTGACACTCATCTCCTCAATACTGTAATACAACAGAATACAATAAAAACAATGCATGTCTTTACTTATACAATTCTATCGGCCAACTGCTTTGGGCAGACAAACATTTGCATGTCTTGATTAATATTAAGTTTATAGCATTTGAACTTACACTTCGACAGTCTATTTCAGAATTAAATTCCCTACTTCTATTTTGAATTATTACTTATGTAATAAGTACTTCTATTATTAAAGAATATATAATTCACTTCACCAATTTATAAAAATTGTTTTTTTTTTTCTGTGGTGAATGGATACTAGACTCTATAGTTTTAATTGTAGTTCCAGAAAGTCAATTGCACATTTTTCAACTAATAAATTTAGTTTTATATCCTTATTTTGTGTATACATATTTGAGTTATATAAATAATTATAAAAATATGGCGCCAATAAGTTTGATAAATGTTACATATATATTTTAATTTGCATAGGATAAAATCGTCCTTTATATCAATGCATTTGAATTATTAATTTCGTGCTTGTCAAATACACAGAATATACTATATTAATATTCATTGGTTTACCTTAGAACTACTTTAATTGACTAACATACCTTATTTCAAGAAGATAGTAGTTCTTTATACTAGAGTAATGGCTACACGTTTGGCTGCCATAGGCAGCATCATCAGGCCAGCTAATAACATTAACACTTTGTGATGGATATGTGAACAAACTGTTAACTTTTTAGTGTAACTCTTTAATACTATATGTCCTTGAGAAATTCTTCATTTTATTTTGTCTACAGGTAACAGTGATTAATCTATGTTTTAAGAACAGATTTTGTAACACGTAAACAATTAAATTTGATGTTAATGTGACATTTACAAACACAGTTTTAAACATTGTTTTTACAATGGAAGTATTTACTGCAAGAAAAATAACCGCATTCGATGTGTTATTCTGGATTTCTGGCTTTGAATGGAAAATTATGCATTCAATAAAAATGAATTTAACAGGTCTGTAGAGGAGTTTTTTGACGTAATCTCCCTGATTTATTCCCCTCCCTGCGGAAAGTATGAATTTAATTTACCTAATTTATGGCGTTGGATAACTAACTTTTATTCAAGCTTTGCAATATTTTTGAATATTTTTTATGTAAGTACCACAGGGTTTTATTAGTTTAAATTAAGTTGGAGATGTACAGGGTGTTTAAGAAATATTTCTGCAAGTTTAACTTATAGGTTAGAATAAAGAGAAATATTTCTACAGCCTTATAAACAAGTTATTTGATAACTAATTTTAAGGTTTAAGTCCAAATTTTGTTTACATGTTTTTATTGTTGTGTCAACACAAGCTGTAACTTTATACGTATCCGTTTCAAAATGGCGCATATTTCACTCTTAAGTCGACACTACTTGTTCCTAATCATCTGTTTCAAATCATCGTTTTAAATTTGTAAATCAACTGGTATGTTGAAATTTACGAACTTTTTTATTCTATTTGGCAAAGAATTAAGATCTCTAGACCCTATACTAACATATTATATACATATTGAGACAAAATCTAATGGATAGGATCAGTGAACATGATTTAGTATCGGTTATTGTTATTTCTACGAGTGATATACCAACAGATACAATTTATGTATTTAAATATGGAAAAATAAAAAAAAATAAAACGAAAATTTAAGGTTAGGTTAGTAATGTGTTGTTCTGCGTTTAAAAATGTAAGTCTGTATTTGTGGCTGTATAGTAAAATTTATTCATTTATTTAATAATAAAAACACACTAATTATGATACTTACGTTGCTAAGCCCTTGGGTATGACGTTAGATCAGATTTCTGTGTTCTTCTGATAACATCAATGCTCACTGGGGATGTACTAACACCGATAGAATAAGAGAATTTGATAGTTGTTTGAGAACAAGACATCCTTGGGACCAGGTTGTTGTTTCCTTTTTCCATAACATTGATGAATTGATAATTGTAATCGATGAGCTCCCAAATGACTTATTGTGAATAAACTGATGATCATCAGATGAGATCATCAAAGGACGGGGGCTGAAGTGATTCTATCTGGTTGCCTTTCATCAGCAGAGAAAATTAAAGAGATTTCTCATCAGCTTTAAGTTAGGAAATTTTCCGGTTAAAGGCAATCACTGGGAAGGCAAGATTCCAAACATTTTATTTAATTTTCAATTCGTTCAAAACTTGGGGTCGTTATGTTCGCACATTTTTGGTAACTCTCTATTATTGTTTGTTCCATCTAAATGAACTCAAAATTGTTGTATTTAATACAAATTAAAATAAACAAAACAATTTAATCATATGGTAATGAATCATTTAAAATAACAGGTTTAAGGCAAATATGAATGGCTATCCTTCAATGATTTTGATTGAAAACAATTATTTATTTACAAAATTGAACTTTTGACATAATTAATCAAAATTCCTGCAAGTCAATCAGGCTTTTATAAGAGATATAATTTGATTCACAAATAAAAATAATTAAATAATTCTCCTCTATTAAAACTAAGCTATACCTCCTGATGAAAAACTTCCAATACAATTCAACTGACAATAACACAGAAGCATAATGATACCGTCAAAAAGGAATATATACCATGATGTTTACACTTAATATCCCCCCATCAAGATGTTAGAGTAAGCCTATTCTCACACCAAGCCTACACACCTTAACTCTAAAAGTAATAATATTTCTATTACGTGTGTAGCACTGAATTCTTCATATCAAAGTCTCTGGAATTTCCGTCAATGCAGCCAACAATAAATCAGATAGGTGGATAGATAAGAGACAAATCCACTACACTCTGTTTGTAGTCAAATTACCAAAGAAAAAAATGACAATTAATGAAACATATTTTTTCACGTCAAATTAAGCAGATGTTACATATAAGCGTAAGAAATTAACTCATTACGTAGTGTATAAGTGAGAAAATAATAAAAATAATACATTAAAAATCAAACCTCAAAACACATTGCTGATAATCTATATAAATACCAGAATATTTCTCATTAATTTACAAAAATAAATAAACATTCATTTCCAGTTTAATTAAGAATACAAAAACTACAGATTTTACACTGCAATTTATATCTCAATAAGTTTGTTTTCAAAATAAAATCATCCCTATTGTTAAATGTAAGCCTGCTTTTAAAGTGTTTAACACGAGAAAATTGCAACCCTTCAGTTAATTTATTCTTTCCTTATCTTACGAAATTAAATTTAAAGAAGGTAGATTAAAGAGGATTGAAGTCCTCCAAGACATTGTCAAGTACTTTTGTAAATTACGAGAAAAGTTTCCAGCTGTTGCAGTGATAATTATAATACATACATTTCTCATCTGGGTTAGTAAGTAGTCTTTACGGAGTTGAATGGAAGATGTAAACCGATAAGAATCCCAATTGGTTGACGATCTTTATTCATAAGTTTTATGAATGTTCATTTGGAACTGAGAATGTTCATATAAATGGTACCTTGAAAAGTGGTCACTCAGGACTTTTAAAATTTGTGGTAATGCAGAACTTCACGTGGTGGCGTTAAACCACAATTCGAATTGTCGTGGTGGGAAGTGTCGGTGGTGATTCATTTGCAATGCTGTAGACGCGTCCTTACCAGGAGTATAATCAAACAGTAGCAGTTTTGCTTACCGGCGACGTATTAAATAAAATATAACTATATTATCCTTTAAAATGTTTGGCTGAGATCATTTGGACAGGTCTAAAGACCCACAGAAGTATGAATCATTAAATGCTCGCTGTTTTATCCGTAATTGTATCAGGGATAGTTATGACCGTCAACGGGTGCGCTATCTTTTAATCAGACCAGGTTTCCCCTACGTAAGTAATCAGGTGTTTTAGATATTAATGTTAATAGTTTAAACTCTTTATAAAGCTGGGACAGTGTGTCAGTGACCTGAAGTGTTAATTGGAATAACGTGTAATATAATTAACGCCCTAGATGCTTACCCAATCCACTAACTTCAACCAATAAAACTTTGCATAGAAATAAACAACACACCAATCATAATATATAACTAATTCTACCACCTCACGTGATGGTTATAAATACACTCCATACTTCATTTTGTGAGTTTTGTTTATACAACTCATTATGAGATCAGTTTCTCAAATACCTGCGATGTGTCATTCCGGATTTCTGTTGTTGAAAGGGAAATTATGAATAAAAAAGTAAATAAATTCATCAACAATGAAGAAGTGTTGTGGATTCAAAAGCACAAAATAATTTTGATTTATTCCCTTTCTCTGAGAAAAATATGGATTGATTTATATTAACAGATAATTAATTTGTGCAGTATTTTTGTTTATTTTATCTCATTTAGGCCACCGAGAAAGTTGTTTTAATGCCGGATTCGTTGAGAATACTTCGGAGTGCTTTCCAAGCTGTAAAGCCTAAATTTTATTTGATGAACTGCTTTTCAGGATTGAAAAATATGTAGATATTTTGTATTATTATAATACAGCCTTTTGCTAACCTAGACAAATTATAAAGTTTCACCGATCAGTTTCAAAATGGCGCCCATTCCATATCGCATGTCGAAGCTAATATTTTAGACTTATTATTGTCATGGTAAAATTTGGAACTTCTATTTTTTGTCCCAAAGTTGAGTTACCTTACTTGCAATGTGTCTAAAACTATTTGTTTCCATCCATCTGTACATGAGTATTTGAGGGGAACCTACTTTACTCGTATTATTTTGTAGAATAACAATTTCATTGTTGATTAATAATTGTATCTCGACACAATTAATACAGTTTTACTTTCAATTAAAGACTTTTGAACTTGCATCCCATAATACATTGTAAGAAACAAACCTTTCACAGAGTAAATATTGATTAGGTTAGGTAATAGATAGACTAAAACTCGAACACAAGATCTCACAAAAGTTTAGGCGTATCAAAACTTTTATGAGTTCGCAACCTAACAGTCTTCTAACTGTCTCCTAAACAATCTTATTGGGCTTTCAGCGAGGACAGTCTCCTCATTTTGCGATACCCTAACAACTGCTTCCATACTCCCACTATTTTGTGTGTGTGTGTGTGTGTGTGTGTGTGTGTGTGTGTGTATGTGTGTGTGTGTGTGTGTGTGTGTGTGTGTGTGTGTGTGTGTGTGTGTGTGTGTGTGTGTGTAAGATATTTGTCTATAGTGTCTTGACCAGTTCGTAACTGTCCGTTTAACAAACATTCTTCTATGTCTCCCAACTGTAAACGGTTGACTAATTGCTCACTGTATTGCTAAGACAGAACTATCAGTTTTAGAAATGATTCTATACCAAAAGAACGATGTTAAACACTCCATTAATTGAGGTTTACTAAAATGGCAAAATATGTTGAGGTTATGACACCGGTTGATTGTTTATTGTTGCCATAGCAACAAAATAATAAACAAAACAAATAGTACGTTAGTCTAGGAACGTTTATTATATTCGAGGTCCTTTCGGGGAGTAATATTCAAGTATAAATAAAACTGTGTAGTCTACATCTTAAAACTATAGCTTTCAACTATTTGTCCACATAATAACCATTTTAATTTAGGCGTTTATCACAGCGAGGAACCAAGTTTGAAATACCTTCTTCATAAAATTCTACCACCTGTGATTTTAACCGTCATACTAAGTTCTTCGTAGTCACAAAAGCGTTGGAACTCAAGTCACTTCTTTATGCAGGTGAAAATAATCCAGCCATAAGGCGGATGATCAAAAAACTCCCATTTGCATTGATGGAGCAGATCTTATTTGCCCATCGGTGTGATGCAAAATCAGGAAACCAAAAGCCAGCAAACTACGGCGTTTGTTCTGGGTGGCCTTTCTTAATGTTTTAAAGTCTAATAACAGACTTAAGAATTATTTGTGATTAACTCGTACAAAAGAGTTCCAGAAATTTATGGAATTGTCAGAGAGTTCAGAGATTTTGAACTGCCGATTTTCACTGACCTTCAATTTTCTGAGTGAGTTAATCACTGACTACAGATGACCTGTCACTTCTTTCTCCATCGTGAATAGTTGTTCTCTCATTTTGAAACGAACGCACAACACCTTATTGTTTGACCGCATACACCACACAATTCATAATGGCTGTTCCTGACAAATTGTTTTGCCATCAAAAATCACAGCACGTGCTTTGCATTTCTCGGGGGGTTTCTATTGTAGAGCTCATTTGTTTTTCCTTGTTTAAGTGCGAAAAATCTCTCGGCCATCATAGATTTATTAAAAATGAAGAGGAAACAAAATAAAGACTTCAAGCAATCGAATATTTTAATAAAATCAGAGTCGGAGAAGAATAAGAGTTGGTCAAGGAATATCTTACAGGAAAGTTGGACCTCAAACCTAAGATTACACGAAAAACGGTATAGATCATTTTAAAAGGCCATTAAGAGCAAAACAACCTTCTTACTATTTCTAATTGGCTCGTATTGAGCTAATGCATACAACACAGTAAGAGAGGTGTTGCTAACCCATTATTTCTCGCTCAGGGAAAAAAAATGTATGATACATCTCGAACTGCCTTCTTGTTTATATTCCAAATTGATTTTTTTGACAGTGTAGGTAAATTACTCCTGAACTTACGATTCTAAGAAAGAATGTCTATTAAAAAAATTGTCCACATTTTATACAGTGGCTATATGAAATAG
This sequence comes from Aphrophora alni, assembly GCA_963513935.1. Lineage (NCBI taxonomy): Eukaryota > Metazoa > Arthropoda > Insecta > Hemiptera > Aphrophoridae > Aphrophora > Aphrophora alni. The sequence goes on along the minus strand of OY740779.1, from coordinate 11,408,273 downwards.
TATACCTCACAGAACAAAATAAAATCCTTACATACCACTTACTATGAAATTAATGCAAAAATTTAAGTAACAATATATCCTTGGGTTTATAGTCTCAAAGATTGTATTAAGAAAGGCACTCAGTAAAGCTTTTACTGCATGAGTTATGACGTCACTGCTGGCTGACTGACGTATATTCTGTCACGCTCTGTTGGCCTCTCACTTCCATTAAACTGTAACCTTTGCAAGTGTATAACGCGGATACATGAGCAATGAAATTGTTATTTGTTCTGGTACAGTGAGCTAATGGCAATGTAAAACCTTGTCTTAGTTTAATGTTAATTAGATTTTAAGTACATTTAGCTTGAAATATATTTTTCATAAATTTAAAGAAATGTTAAATTTGATTTTGAATTAATCACTATGCATGACATGTTTTACACACCTTCATAAAAACCTCAATCAATATCAGAATAATTACGTTCTCCCAAATTCGACTTCAACAATTTTCATAAAGTTGATAAAAAGCAGCCTTTTAATGTCTATTAAACGCCTATTGGTTAACATCCCCCAAATTTTAGCTTGGTTGTTATCTTTTAAAGAAGGATTAACACCGGGTTTCATTGTAATCGGTTCAATATTTCAAAACCAGCAGAAGACGTTTCGATGAAATTTTTATGAAATGTGATGATTTGTAACCAAAACATGTGGTACATTGCAAATGGAATACTGTTGGTGAGTCATTTGGAAAAAAAAGAGACCATCAGTGTTTTCTTTTATTTAAATTACATACTTAATTCTCTTTTTTTCTTCTTTTTTTTAGAGTTAATAGTTTCAACAATTTCTCAAAATTTAATAGAACATTCTTCAGTAGATTTTGAGATACTTCAATTTACACCAAGATGAAAATAGTTGTAAACTACCACAAGTTTACCACCTACCTAGATGCCTGTGTTTGAAATTAATCAACAATGAGAAAACACGTTGCTATGGCAACAAATCAATATTGGTAGTACATTAACTTCTTGAAAGATATTAACATCGGGCATTTAAACAGGAAGTTTGTAATAGGTAAGTTGACGAAAGAGTATTGAAAAATGAAAGTGGTCGTTCCAAATAAATAACAGAATAAGGAAAAAAGTTTTAAAACCAATAAAGAACCAGTAAATTGGAGTAAGGAAAGAATTTTCAAAATGAACGGTGAGATGAAAAAAAAAATCAGGGAGATGAACTAGTCATACAATAGCTAACGAGGAACATTGAGTGATGTGATATGTAAAGTTAATAGTCTTGTGAATAGATGAAAAGCAAGTTTAAATTAGTAGTTCAAGGTTGAAAACGGAAGTAAATAGCTTTGATAATTATTTAATCTTAAAAGTTTGATTATGAGTGAACGGAATTTCTTATTTTAGTTAGTATTAATTTTATGATGATAATCGCAATTCCCTAAAGGTGGTAAGAGAATTCATTGAGATAAAGGTCATGTGTGTTTTTATATAAAGGATTACAGTGTGACGTAGAGTCCTGGGAGAAGAGCTCAAGTATATTGTGATGGTGGGGGAGGTAGGCTGTTTAGCCGGGCGAGGCTGTTTTGGTCGAGGAATGGTGGTAGGTGGTTTTTCTTAAAAAGCGAGGTAGTAAGAGGAGCGGGGATCGTAATAGGGGAGATTCGGGACTGAGAAGTTATAGGGGCGAGGAGACGGGGTAAGGCTGATGAGCCGCCACACCGGAGTAGAGGTGCTGGCTTGGTCCTTAGAAAGGCCTTTAACTTGGGTGACGGTCTTTGAATGTCTATGCCGCAGTGCCCTGCTGATCCGGCGCTGGACTCTCCGGACAGCTCTCCGCTGCTGGTTGCGTCGCCTCCCCGACATCAAGCCAGGGGTCCGCCGGGTAACCACTACCCTACTATCTTTCCCTATCGGGAGGCGGTATAGTGGTTGCTCGCCGGGTTTCCCCTACTTAGCTGTTTCCCTGTCGGGAGGCGAGTTTGGAAGGTGAGGTGATAGAATTATGCGCCGTACAACAGTTAGGCAACGAATCGTCTTTTGTCCCTTTGGTCACCTTCTGCTGGTGGTGAATGTTGAGTTCACGTCTCTCGGTGAGAGACGGAAGAAGAAGTGTGTCCTGGTGGTGAGCTCGAGGAGCTGTGTCTGTGTGACGTCTCTAGGAAGAGAGTCAGAAGAGCTGTGTTGTCTTGTCTCTCGGCGAGAGACGGAAGATGAGTGGTCTGGACGTCTCTAAGGAGAGAGTCAGATGAAGTGTCTATCGGGTCTCCCGGGTGAGAGACCGAAGAAGAAGTGTGTTTTGGTTAGGAAAACGTCTGGTTTTATACGTTTTCCTGTAGTCGAACAATGGAGAAGCCATTGTGCGACTTTCTCTATTCTGCGATCCAATCACAGGCCGGCTAGAGGCGTGGGTGGCTTAGCGTGCTGTGATTGGGTCGGAGAATCTGAAGTGTATGTGTTCGGCGAGAGACCGTCCGCGGCCTCTCGCGAGTTGAGTCTGGACCAATCACGAGCTGCCCTTTACTGTTCGACAGTAAGGGAGATGTAGGTGTTTGGTTGGCCCAGAGTTTCCGGCACAGAGGTCCGGGAAAAGTGCGGGGAAGTGTTCTCAGTGTTTGGTGTGACCAAACGCTGAGAAATGTTGGATTGAGTGGGCCGGGGAAATCAGTTCCAATGTAAAGGGCGATGGCAAGTCCCCCCTCACTTGTGGAACTGATTTACCCTAGAGAGTTGTTCCGTTGTTGTGAGAGTTTAGATGGGTGTGAGTGTAGTATACCAGCAGAGAAAGGTTACCCAAAGAAAACAAAATAACTTGTATTTATTGGTTCATAACTTATAGCTAACAATACAGAGTGAAAAATTACAATTTTTATTAAGGCTGGTTTTCAAAACCAAAGTTTTACATATATAATTGATTAGAACATGATTCAAGTTTTTCAAAAACAAAAATAGAAGACACAAAATATTTATGGTATATAGATACAAATTTATAGGTTTTTCAAAAACCAATTTAGCAGAAAACAAAGACAGACAATTTATTTTAACATTTACATACATATAATTTTCAAAATTTACATACATACAAAGGAGAAAAAATATAGGATATGACAAGTATAATGGCGGATTTTTCAAAAATCACATATTACATATAAGAGAAAACAAAAATATTTAAATATATAGCAGAGTTTATACAAAGTTTTCATTGTCTATATGATATTGTCTTAAGACCCTTGGGCATAGTTCGGGGCGGGAGATGGGGAATCACACAACACAAAAAAGACACCAATTGTTTATAGGAAAAAGAAAATTACAAAATTGTTTATATATAGGAAAAAAAAAGAGATACAGTTATTTATTGTTTATATTTGGGGGGGGGGGTGGTCGCGGCACTACACTCACTTGGTTCTGGTGGTTTTCCGGGGCGGGTTGTAGTGCTGGTTTTCTTCGGCTTGTCTGCCAACGTTCGAGGCTCCGCTTGGTTGATGACTGCGGGGCTGTGTCCTGGGCTTCCTTCAGGTCTGCAGCGGGGTCTCGGAAGGCCTCGACGTTTCTTCGGCGGCGGATGTCGCAGCCTGGGATGACTGGGGTGGATGTAGTCCATGGCGCCGTGTTGGATTGAGGGCGGTGGTCGAACAGATCTAGGCAGCTGTAGCTTCCCTGGGTCGGGGCTCGCTGTGTATGGCTTCCAGGCTCCAGAGTTGTCACTGCGGTGGGTGAGATGGAAGTCCTGGTCGCTGGGAGTCCGCTGCTGGGCTGCTTTCTGCTTGATCCTGTGGTGTCGCTCCTCGATTCGCCGGATGGCTGGGTCGGCGGCCTGGGCTTCCTTCACCTCGTCACACAATGTTCGGGGCTCCGCCTGAAGGACGACTGGTTCTTCGGCTGTCTGGGTGTCCTCCTGTGCTGTAGGGGACAGTAGGCTTACTAAGTGTCCAGCGTGACTCTCCGGGGCGGATTCCTTCGGTGGTTGTGGGGACGAGGTGTCGGGTGATCTGTTGGTGGTGTCTTCAAGAGGTCTATCTGCTTGGGCGGCTTTTGCATGGTGTTGGAGCATGTTGGCGGAGGGTCCCTCCTGGTCCTCCGGAAGTCCGTGATCGACCTTGTCTAAGGTGATGGCGGGGGCTGTTCTCTCCCGTGGTGCAGTCGTGGTCCACGATAGTGTGTGTCGGTCTTGCCGTCCGTAGGTCAGCGTCCCTGCGTTGAAGTCACAGACTGCTCGTTGTTCTTGGAGCCAAGGGTACCCAAGGAGGGCTGGCTCTTGGAGGGTATCTGCTACCAAGAAGTTTGCTGCCATCAGTTGTCCTTGGAGGTGAAGGTCCAAGTCAGTCTCTCCGCGGATTTTCAGCTGGGCGTCCTGGTCTGCGAGGCGGGCGGTTGACGGGGCTTCTCGGAGACGAGCATCGGGGTCCAGTTGATCGGTCCGTATAAAGTTGCGGCTTGCTGCGGAGTCGACGAGCGCCAGGATGGTCCTCTGGCCGATCTTGAGGCTAATCCTCGGTAGACGGCTTCCTGGGGTCGCATTGCAGATGGCGCCTCCTTCTACTTCGGGGCAGGTTTTGGCGCTCCTCCTGTCCCGCGCAAGTTTTCCGCTGTCTCGGCTTGTCGTTTCCTTAGTACCGGGCACTCCCGGTGGAAATGGTAATCCGGGCAGTACCGGCACTTTGGGTCCCTGTTAGGTCGTGTCTCGGGTGTTGTCTTGGCTGCGGCAGGCTGGATGGCTGGGCGGTACCTTTCTTCACGGTTAGGTCTGGTGGTGGGCCTGTTGTCCTCTGCTAGGTCCCTCTCGACTGCGCGGGCTACGTCCATGAGCTGCTCGGTCGTGGTGAGGTGGCTGCCCCTGAGTCTCGACCTTAGGCTGGGCAACAGCAGTTCCATGAAGGTCTGTAGGCGGGTGTCCTCGACGGCCTGGGGTTGTAGTCGCCGCATAAGTCTTGTTTTCCTCAGCAGGAAGGAATCCACTGGCTCGTTCTGGTTTTGTTTACGGCCATAGAGCTCGGCCTGTAGTTCCGCCACAACCGCTGGGGAGTCGAAGCGGGCTCGCAGTCTTTCTGAAAACTCCTTCCAGTCCAGTCCAGCTTTGCTGTACAGCTGGTACCATTGTTCAGCGGTGCCTTGGAGCTGGGCTGCGGTGGTCTTCGTCCATTGATTGGCCGGGGTTCTACGCTGGGTCAAGATGTCTTCGGCTTGGCGAAGAAACTCCTCCGGGTCGTCGGCACCATCTCCGGAGAAATCCGGCATTGGAGCTGTAGTTGTCTGTTGGGTGCTAGATAACATCTGTAACATAGCTTGCAAAATATTAGGGTCAGGTGTGTGTGAAGGTGGGTCAGGTGTTGGAGGGGGATTGGTGGTACAATTCGGACAAGTGTATGTAGCAGCAGGGATCTCCACTTCAGGCCATCCTACGCAGACATGGTGACGGTGTAGTCCACAACGGCAGCAGGTGGTGAAGAGTCTGCTCTGGCTGCTGCAGTCTTCGTCGGCGCAGGTCTTGGTCTGAGTTCGCAGGGTCGGAGCCATCTCTGCTGGTGGTGAAATCGGTTGGTTATGGGCGCCACTGGGTTTTGTTGCACTCCCAGAAGTGTGGTGTAGAGTCGGGGTGAAGGTCCTTTCCTCTTCGGAGCAATTCGAGCCCCACGTTGGGCGCCAAATGACGTAGAGTCCTGGGAGAAGAGCTCGAGTATATTGTGATGGTGGGGGAGGTAGGCTGTTTAGCCGGGCGAGGCTGTTTTGGTCGAGGAATGGTGGTAGGTGGTTTTTCTTAAAAAGCGAGGTAGTAAGAGGAGCGGGGATCGTAATAGGGGAGATTCGGGACTGAGAAGTTATAGGGGCGAGGAGACGGGGTAAGGCTGATGAGCCGCCACACCGGAGTAGAGGTGCTGGCTTGGTCCTTAGAAAGGCCTTTAACTTGGGTGACGGTCTTTGAATGTCTATGCCGCAGTGCCCTGCTGATCCGGCGCTGGACTCTCCGGACAGCTCTCCGCTGCTGGTTGCGTCGCCTCCCCGACATCAAGCCAGGGGTCCGCCGGGTAACCACTACCCTACTATCTTTCCCTATCGGGAGGCGGTATAGTGGTTGCTCGCCGGGTTTCCCCTACTTAGCTGTTTCCCTGTCGGGAGGCGAGTTTGGAAGGTGAGGTGATAGAATTATGCGCCGTACAACAGTTAGGCAATGAATCGTCTTTTGTCCCTTTGGTCACCTTCTGCTGGTGGTGAATGTTGAGTTCACGTCTCTCGGTGAGAGACGGAAGAAGAAGTGTGTCCTGGTGGTGAGCTCGAGGAGCTGTGTCTGTGTGACGTCTCTAGGAAGAGAGTCAGAAGAGCTGTGTTGTCTTGTCTCTCGGCGAGAGACGGAAGATGAGTGGTCTGGACGTCTCTAAGGAGAGAGTCAGATGAAGTGTCTATCGGGTCTCCCGGGTGAGAGACCGAAGAAGAAGTGTGTTTTGGTTAGGAAAACGTCTGGTTTTATACGTTTTCCTGTAGTCGAACAATGGAGAAGCCATTGTGCGACTTTCTCTATTCTGCGATCCAATCACAGGCCGGCTAGAGGCGTGGGTGGCTTAGCGTGCTGTGATTGGGTCGGAGAATCTGAAGTGTATGTGTTCGGCGAGAGACCGTCCGCGGCCTCTCGCGAGTTGAGTCTGGACCAATCACGAGCTGCCCTTTACTGTTCGACAGTAAGGGAGATGTAGGTGTTTGGTTGGCCCAGAGTTTCCGGCACAGAGGTCCGGGAAAAGTGCGGGGAAGTGTTCTCAGTGTTTGGTGTGACCAAACGCTGAGAAATGTTGGATTGAGTGGGCCGGGGAAATCAGTTCCAATGTAAAGGGCGATGGCAAGTGTATGACATCAAGATATTGTGTGGAGTTTATTTTGTAGTTTGTGTTACTAATTGGAATAAAATACAGACAATGAGAGCTCATTTCGAAAGTTGAACTATTTAATTTAGATAAAGATATTTATAGCAAACAATGAAGTTCAATGTTTAAATATTTAAAAGAATAAATTTTATTGGTGTTTTGTTGATTATAAAACACTCTCTGATCTTGATGTTTTATTATATATATATATTTAATAAATTGTGTTTGAGGTGTTGAACTTTTATGAAATATAAGCTAAGTAGGTAACAAGTTATTGTTATAGTTTTTGACACTTTCATAAATCAATTCTTAATATCCTACAGTCATTGGTCAATTTGAAGTACCTTTCAGCTAAAATGAGTTACATAAAATATCAAGATAAGATCATAAAATGAATGGTGAGTTAATCAAAAGGATATTAACTAAAAGACTATATATATATATATATGAAAAACTTTTTTTTTTAATAATTCGATAAAATAAAAAGGAAAATAACAACAGTGATATTTTAATAAATCCTAATTATATCTGCATAGATAAGAGAGTTTTTCTTAACCCAACCATTTACAGTTATATATTAATTTTGAAAAACCTGGTTTATCAGTTACAACAGCAACAACAAAAGAGGGGGGATGAAACGAAAGAAACCAGACTAAATGGACAGTTAGCTAAGACGATAAGGAAGAGACAATGGGGTGTGGAAAAACAATAGGCTTAAGTTGATGAATTAAAAGATTCATTTGAAATGAGAAAGAGTTGAAGACACTTCAATCACCAAACGATATAAAGCACAATTTTCACAAACAGTTTATTTGAAACAAAGAAGTCGTTTTAATTGCTACAATACTTAGTTATTGTACACAGAGCTTTATTAAACTCAAAGATTTATGTTTTGAATATCACAACGTTTTATCAGATTCATCAAAATCAGCCGTTTGTAAAGTAATTAAAATTTGATAACATTCCATTTAACCATAAATGCACTGTAGTTGATATTTTTTGTTGAATAAGAATATCTCTAATTTTCTCAACTCTTACACTACTAAACCCGAAAATAAACCTTCTCTAAAATATTAAGCGTACAAATGAATTATTCAGTCCCCGGGACTAACTTGTTTTTTCAATACATTTAATTACTGTAAGAGCAGTTCAAATATATTTTTTTTGTTCTTTATTGTATTGATCAGCTCTTGCAGCACAATCCCAGTAGATGTACATAATTTTTACAATTCCATTACAAAAGATTAATTTTTGTATTGTTTGTGATGTGTTTCCTACAATTCTATAATACTTTTAAATTATATACAATTTCATTCTATGATGTTAAGAGGTTTGGCTGTGTTTTAGAAACGAATGGTGGATAGTTAAATCAACTCCAAACTGTTAAACTATTTATGAACTTTAAAAATACAAATTCCAACAATATTGGGCTCACCCAATTGGAAGAAATTAACACCAGAAACCATGAATTGTTCACTGATCCGAAATAAGAACTTATTTTGCATACTTTTTTTAGACATAATTCCACAAAACCACAATTAAACACTATCAACACAAAGACTGTAGTTGTTTATTCTATTTTATGTACATTTCAATAGCACTGCTATCATCTTCAGAGGTTTGAACAATACACACTAACCTTAATCACCAGTAATTGTAGTTATTAAGGTTAGCGTGTATTGTACCTCTGAAGATGATATCAGTGCTATTGAAATGTACATAAAATAGAATAAACAACTACAGTCTTTGTGTTGTTAGTGTTTTATTGAGGTTTTTGGGAATTTTCTTTCATTGTATATTCACCACAATTTTCTAGTGATTCATATGATACTTTTTTGGCTCTATGTAAATATATACAAATTGGAATTTGAAAGTATATTTATGCTTCCTCAATATTTTTGATGTATCATCAGTGTTTGGAATATTTTTTTTTTTTTTTTTTTTTTTTTTTTTTTTTTTTTTTTTTTTATTTATTTAATTTCAGTTGGTAGCTTACACAGAAAAAACAAACAATTACATTTTCAATAATAGATGTATTAACAATAGATGTATTAACAAACATATTTGCTTTAATTTTGTTCAGATATTGTTCAAATTTTGTAGGTAGGGTTGTACCATTAAACATGTCCGTTTATTACAAATATTGGTGTATAAATTTTAAATGGCAACCCATTTGAATTTATTTATTTTTTACTAATAATAAACCTAGAATATTCCACAATACCTCATTTCGTTAAACTTTAAAATATCTCAACGTACTGTCTACTTTAAATAAGAATTTAATAGTTTCAAAAGACAAAATATAGAGTAGAGAGAAAAATTGGCAATATAAAATATAAATATAAATATACAATACTAAAATATTGTCCAAACAGTATAATAAATTATGCTATTTATTATATAAACTAAGATTTTATTATCATTGATACAATTGAAAAATACATTTAAAAAATCAACTATTAAAATGTTTTTGACAGTAACTTTTTTTTTATCTACAAAAATTTTAACTGGTGTTCTTTATATATTAATTCTAAGGTTGAGGTCTACAAAACAGTGGACATACAAAAACAACAAAATAAATTCCGCCCCATAATGTCTGGGTATCAGCTGACACTAATACTGAGTATTTTGTTTCCTCACAAAATTAAAACTACCCTCATACATCCCTGTGTTGCAGTCATTCATTTATTGTAATGTATCATCACTCTCTATCTGCTACCTCTAAAGTTACATACATCTCTTGTCACATCAATCGTACCATATATAGGACTATTCAATTTGATTTCTTTTATAAACAAGGTAGAATTAATTGATGGATCCAACAGGGGTTGGAGACATTAATGTTTTAACAAAGTAATGAAACATTGTTATTATATTGATTTTTATTTTCTCTCAGAAATTATTTAGTTGAAAATTAAAATGTGTTAAGTGTATCAAAATATCTGATTTGTGTCTTCTGACAAATTAATAGAAGAAATCAATAGAAATAATACTCTTTTACAGAAAAACAAACAGTTAAAACTGAAATATTTTAAAATATATTAAATAATATAAATAAATGAAATATAGTAGCAACAACTATTTCAGAATTCATTTATTGTTTTAAAGTTTAAACAACTTTCTCTTCATTTGCAAGTTTTTCTCTCCTCCATCATTGTTATTCAACAAAAATTGTTTATACTGTGTTTCACATTTAAAGTGTATTCAATGAAGCAAAGCTTCGATATTTTACTTCTAAAAACATCGCTTAAAAAGTTGAAAACAAAAATATAAAACTGTATGCAGTCTTAAACAATAAAACATTTCAATTTAAAAGTGAAGTACACAACTATTTATTAATGGCTTGTAGTGCTTGAAACTGACAGTTCATTTGCACAGTGGTGTACTGCCAAATAAATGTGGAATGGAGAATATTGTGAACCTATATGTTACAAAGTAAAAATCTTGATTCGATACATATTAGAGTGTTTACATGAAATTATGGTTGGATATTGAATGAATATATTTACAAAGTTTACGTATAAACAGCTGACATACAAATAAACTGAAAGAATAGGTGAAATGTTTTTTGTATAGTTTGAAATGAGCCTCGTCTTTAACTCTGCAAACGTTCAAGAAATATTCCAGTTCTTTTTATAGTCGACCTAAAACTTTAACAGTGGAGTTACTATTGCCACTGGTTCTTGAATTCATTATATCAAATGTTTAAATGAATGGAAAGCCTATAAATGTAAGTTTGGATGAGCGTGGTAGCCAAACCTTCCATTCATCTCTTTCCACTGTTTACATTAAATGTTGACGGATTTATCATCGAAGGAATCTGGAACAAGATTGGCAGTATGTTGCTGAAAAATTAGAGTTTTCATCCTTGATTTAGAGAAGAGCTTCAACATGTAACCAATTACACTTACAGAACTTATTAAAAAAAAAAAAAAAAAAAAAAAATTGTCAATAATGTGATCCCAAGCTGTTACGATTATGTTCAACAAACGCTTGTGGGAATGTGAACATTGTGATGCTCTGAAGTATGGAGTGTTGCCTTATTCCTGAACATAACTCTGTTTAGAAAAATCCCACCAGGTTCAATTTCATCAATCATTTTTACAGGAAAGACATACTTTGGTAAGGTAATATTTTCGTGGAAAGGTAATATTCTGGTCACAAATTGTAGAGCCTGAAAGCCTGTGCTTTTTTCCAAAAAAACTTATTACCTGTGATTTTTAGAAGACGGCTCTCGAAAATATTTTTAACCACATTTTGTTTTGTTTAAAAAATTATTTTTAGTATAGGCTACTTTCAATAGTTTCTTTGCTGACTGACACCCTAACCTAACCTAACCTAACCTAACCTAAACTTTTATGTAATACGTTACTAGTTTCGTTTAGTCCCATAATTAATATAATTTTCGTTCGGAGGTTATTGACGAAGAAGTAACAGAATTGAATTTTACGATTAACAAAAGAAACCTTCCTTTCCTCAGTTGTCATATTTGTTATTTAGATGAAATGAACCCATATAAATAAAACTAAATTGTACGACATACGGCTACAAGATTGCTATTAATAAAAACAAAACACTTTTTCCTTGAATTTACAGGAACATTTTAATCGTTAATAAACTTGTTCAAAGTTTACCCCAAATTTGAGCCTAATACGACTGAAAAACACTGAAACCCCTACTCATCCTTACTATCATTTGTAGGATCAGTGAACATTTCATAGTCTCCGATGTAACTGTATTCATGGAGATGATAACAGATATATTGTATACACTGGATATTGGACATTAAGAATTCAATTCATTTATTCTGTTTTAAACAATTACTACATAATTCATCTCCGCATTGTGGCTCGACACAAATCGATATCTGATTATCCAACATAAACCCCAATCCATTTTGGCAGACTTTCAACCCCTTTGTTTTTTTGCCAATGCCTCTAAAATCAGGCTGTTGAGATGAGTTATCGATTTCATTTCTGTTTTTGTCTTTTACTTTCTCAGATATGTATGAGCATTTTAATATTAACTTTAAATTACTTACAATCTTGGGATTGATTGAAGAGAAAGACAGGTGATAGAGATGGAGTGATCACTTTGATTTACTTGATCAGATGGTCTTCCTGGAAACTAAAAATATTGTCATCGCCGTCCACATTTTCTTCTGATAGTTGTCAATTTAAAAACAAAATAAAAACAATACAATGTTGCCAGGTATTCACAGAACTACTCTACTATGATTCTTGTGTTTATTCCTACATTTTCCTCCCGGACGATTTTTTTTTATCTTGCTTATATAAACAAAATTAACATCCATCTTGAAACTGTTTCATATATTTTGTGTTTAATTAAAGTCTAGAAAGATATCAGCTCACTGGGGAGTTTGTATGACGTTACAAAATGAACTTTAATTAAAAATATAAATTTGTAAATCTGTATAAAAGTAAAACGTTGTCGAAAGTTTATGTGTTTAGAAAGGGGGTGATGCTATCTTCTTGGAAATGTTTATTAATACAAAATGAAATCCCAAAGCGTCTTTAAGTTTTATGAATCTGCCTTATGAAAGTGTTGTGCTGAAATAAAAATATTTGATGTTGAAGGAGCATTCAATTACTTTATTGAATCAACGCACCATAGCTTCTCGGATAACCAGGACAGACAGGAATAGTTACTTTTGTCGAAACATTTCAGTTATTAGATTCCTATTGTATGTCTCACCTAAAATTTTTAGCTACTTTATGCCGTCAGTAAATAAATATTGCGCTTGACTTGTGAGATAATATTAGATAGAACAAAAACTCGAACAAAAGATCTCACAAAAATTATATTTATTTAATCAAACGCGTTTCATCGACAAAGTCGCCATCCTCAGCTACAATAACTAAACTATAACTTCTTTATCGTTGAAACGCGTTTGATTAAGTAATTTGGTGAGATCTTGTGTTCGAGTTTTTGTTCTATCTTATGCTGTCAAGTTTCATTTTTTTTTTTTTTTTTACAATTATTAGAGAGTAATATTCTTTCATTTCAAAAACACAGAAATATAAATACACTTCTGTCTAAATATATATTATATATATATATATATATATTCAAATTGGTACGATGTATTATTTCGGATTTCTAACGTTTAATAGAAAATTGGACATTCAATAAAATCAATTTAACAACTCTGAATAAAGAGAAGTTTTTAAATACCCAATCATCCAAATTGATTTATTTATGCCACTCTACTAGGAAAGTATGAATTGAAATTTTCCAGATTTATGGTGATTTAAACTCTAAATTAAACTCTAAATTTTAACCGAGTATTTTTTGAATAATTTTATCTGATGTAGGTCATCACGTGATTTTATTTCTTTTAATCATGTTGGCAATATGCAGGATGTCCAGGAAATACTAGTGGAAGTAATTTATAATTTAGAATAAAGAGAAATGATCCTACACCTGCATGTCCAAAGTTAGGTTTGATTTCAGATTTAAATATTAGGTGTAGATTTTGTTAAAAGTTTCTATTATTGTGTTCATCAGGTCTGTTCAAATTATAACTTTATATTATTCAAAATATCGCACATTTCACTTATATTGCTTCGTATTACAACATATCATCATATTTAATAAACAAATTTCCAATTTTTAAGTTAGTGACAGTAAACAGCTGTTACACTAGAATAATCTGAGAAATCTGTCATTGGAGGCCAAATAGTGAGAAAGGAGACTACCTTTGACGGAGTGAAATATAGTTAAGGTTGACAGTCTTCTGTAAGAGACACACCCTTGGACTGGCGAGATATCTTCATTATTCTTTTGTGCAGTACTATAGTTAACAAATATATAGTACTATAGTTAACAAATGTTGTCCCTCAGCTCTGTTCTGTTTTGTTCTCCAATAAAAAACCACCTTCCCTCGTTCTATAATTTCGTCCCTTCTGTTCTGGAGATTTCAGTTATTCTGGTGCACGATACAACTATTGCCTTCAGAAATATTTTATTAATTTTCTATATCAACCGCCATTTTGAAATTTACCGATTTTTGGTTTACAAATATGATTATATAAATACAATAATTGTTTTTAAACGGCTGAATTCTATAGACACAGTGAAGCAAGCTCCTTCGATAGATAGGACTAGTTATTTTTTTAAAAATGTGTTGTTCTTTTGAGAGAGATCGCTACAACAGAAATGTATATATTATTAACAAACTTCCAAAAAAGGAAATAAAATTCTTCGTTAGTGTCATAACAACTGACAATTGATTTAAAACGTCTTGAACGGTTAAATCGTCATTTTGATGACTCCTTACTACAGTAGACTCCTATCAATTACTGTAGAAGTACTCTGACCTAGTATTTTAATGTGAAACAAATAAAATATTTAAGTTTTAACTCGTATAAAGACTATAAAACAAATATTTTCAATTGCAATATTAAAAGTAGTACAAAAACATTATTCGAAACATTATTAAATTTGAAAAAAGTATTGGAAGAGTTTAATCGTAAATTTATGAACAAATAAACTTGAGCATAAATTTTATTTACTGCAAAAGCAAAGTTTTGTTACACGACTACTTAGATGTTACTTGTGAGATGTTAGTCACGTGACCATTTAATGCCAACGAAAGATGTTACTTAAATTCGAAACAAAAATATTGTACATATTAGACTATTATTGTATCGTTCTATTATTGTATTGTTCTATATTTATAAACATTCAAGTAGACTATTATTGTATTGCTCTACATTTATAAACATTCAAGTAGACTATTATTGTATTGCTCTACATTTATAAACATTCAAGTAGACTATTATTGTATTGCTCTACATTTATAAACATTCAAGTAGACTATTATTGTATTGTTCTACATTTATAAACATTCAAGTAGACTATTATTGTATTATTCTATATTTATAAACATTCAAGTAGACTATTATTGTATCGTTCTATTATTGTATTGTTCTACATTTATAAACATTCAAGTAGACTATTATTGTATTGTTCTACATTTATAAACATTCAAGTAGACTATTATTGTATTGCTCTACATTTATAAACATTCAAGTAGACTATTATTGTATTGTTCTATATTTGTAAACATTCAAGTAGCTTACGTGCGACAACAATCACAAAGGTATCAATCTTTATATTGTTTATAACAAAAATTAATGTCACATGATACGTATTATAAATGAGCTATATTTTCATGTTAGGCTTTGTATCCTGGTAATGACGTCACTTCTAAATGGTGGTCTTGGTGATTTCCTGAAACACAGAAATGAGAAAACTTCTTCGTACTTTTAGAAAAAGACAACCCTAGGGTTTGTAGTGTCCTGCTTTTTTAACAGTGAAGGAGAAAACCTCTGATTTGTTTTGATTTAACAGGAGTAAATATGAATGAGTGAGTAACTGAAGTGATCCTGTCAACGAGTCTCCGTCAATTTTATGTTGGAATTGTTCAAGTTAAAGTAGTAAAGCAGTAAAAACTTAGGACTTACAATATTTCCGGGCGATCAGTTTTAAAAAAAGGGCCGAAACTATTAATGTATTCAAATTAGATTATACCTTAATGTACAATAATTTTAATCAATTCAGCTATTGTTGTACACTATTTTATGTTGGCTAGCTTGGATCAGTTGATTTTAATTGATTACTTCAGCTTGTTAATGTTTTTTATTCAATTTCAGAACAATATTTTTCACAAAACGTAGCTTTTTGTTTGGAAAAAACCTCCAAATTTCATTTTATAAGTTTTGCTTTTTATTTCTCGTTATTTCGGTTAATTACTTTGAAGTGATTGTCTTATTATTTAGTCGGAATATCGAACGGTATTTTAAAACAATACAATTTTAAAAGCTTTGAGCAAAAGTTCGATTTTGTTTTAGAGTAACTCATTTATAAATTTCATAAACATTGGCTGCTTTGTTTGGCCGAAACAACTTACAGACTTAATTTTAAATGGTCGAGAATTATTTCAATTATGGGAGGGAATTTTGCGGGGAAAAAAAACATATCAATTTTTATTAGGTAATGTTGAAGTAATTTTTTAATCCCACGTGTTTAAATTTGTCATTCATTAATGTCTTACTACAAACACGAGTAACCTAAACAAACAAAATGCGGAACAAAACATATTTAACAGTAACTATTTGTATTTATAGAATAGATGTTTAATCAGCAAGCAGAAATAATGATAACATAACGAGCCTCTGTAAAATATAAATTACCATACTAAGGAAATCTTCTTTTTGAAAGAAAACTAATCACCTTATGAAATTCAAATTATTGCGATATTTCAGAGGATTTCTGGCGTTGAATGGAAATTTATGCTTTCAATAAAAATAAATTTAACAGCTTTTCTGGAGCAGTTACACATAACCTCCCCCGAGGAATATAAGAATTGAATTTTATCAACAGATTTATGGCGCCGGAAATTAAATCCTAACTTTTAACTAACCTTTGCTGTATTTTAGTCTGAAGCAGAACAACGTGAATTTTATTTATCTTAATAAAGGGTGTTCGGATAATCGTTCGGAATACTTTAGGAAGAGATTTGTAGGCTCGCGAGTAGATCTACAGGGGTTCACAATTAATAATTTGCAGTTATTGAGATACACTGTCGCACACTTGTGTGTTGCTTGTAATATTCAAATAATTTTGGCGCTGCTATACCTTGATTTAATGTATTAATTTTGAAACGAAATGTTGTTATAGATATTACTGTACTTCAACTGTTTCACAACTTAATAATAAAAGATTACTTTATTAACTTTAATGTAATAGCAGATATTTCTTGTTGAAACTCCATATTCAAGGATAAATAAAGCTAAAGCTTAAAGTTTCAAATATTTTAATAGTATGAATGAGCTCATTCATACTATTAAAATATTTGAAACTTTAAGCTTTTACTTTATTTATCCTTGATTACTTTATTGATCATATGCTAACTGAAACAATTATATTCATTTAATTTTTAAGTAGTCAAATAAATGCAAAACAGAAAGTTTGTTTTAAGTGTTAAATATTTAGATAGTTTGTCTTCCTTTCAATTATTAAACGCACAGAAAAAAGGAACACTCGCACAAATGTTCAAAAAATCCCCCGTCAACTAAAGCCGTGCAACAACTGTATGTTTTAATGATGTTTGTACCTGGAAAGATACACCATTAAGACCCTGCAAATATCATCATTGAAAAAATAAGTAGTGAAAAAGGATAGATGAAGCAAATGCAGCTATAATTCAACTGTACAACGGACCCCAATATAAGAGACAGTGTATAAAAAGAGATTGTGGTTTCTGTTATCAGAATAGAAAATGAACCTTCATCTTCCTAATTTGAAATGTTGGTAACACTTACTATTAGAAGACTTATAAAGAAGTTATTTTATTACCAGCATCATGTAAATGCCACTTATTATACAGCAATTTATTTTAATGAGCGTTTCTTGTCACACAACGAGACATGTCATCATCAGAATACACGAGAGTTACAAGTTTCGGAAAACCTGTGTAACAACTGTTTTACCCTACTGGATAAGATCTCTTGATCTACCAACACAATTTAACATTTCCTACAAGACTCAAGAAAGCAACTTTTAGGCATAATATTTAGAGGATCTGCTTGTATTAAATTCCTTTTTATATTCGTCTCTGAATAATTATCCTTAGACGAAGCGTAGACATCCTGAACAACAAAGATAGAAAATTCAAACGGGCATCTTCGACGTTTAGATTTGGTGCTATCTTGAACCGGATCAGAATAAAGTTAAATAAAGACATTATCCCAGGTAGAAGGTAAATTAAGATTGTAAAACTAAAACCGAGAACAGCGAGAATTGTTTGTCTCGAGATGCATTTTGTGGTATCAAGTCACAATTAAATCTTATAATAATAAATTACCTTATATGATCCTGTGAAGTACTTACACTCCGAACTTGTCAGGGTGTACATCTAGTGAAAGACTTTATTTTTTAATTAATTTTCGCGTTAGTGTTATTGTAAACATTTTAATGTATGACGAGCTCTTCAAAGTGAACAATTAAACGTATATCTGATGATGGAGTTACGAATCTGAAACATGTAGTAATGTTGAAATCGACTGAATGTCACAAGATTTATTGTTATAAATGTCTTGGAGGGCTGTTTTAAATATAAAATTAAGACTGTTTATTGTGAAAGTCCTTGGCTTTGTATTGTTTTAATTTACTTTAGTTTTAACCTATAAAGTAGGTTTTTTCAGTTGCCATTTCTGAGAGATTCAACACGTATTATAAATCCAATTTTCTTTTAATATTTAGCTAATAAAAATAGTCATTCTTGCCATCGGTAGAGCCAATTATGAGGAATTCTTTTTCTATACCCCCTCCATAATAGATTGTTTTGTTTTTTTACCAATAACGCACAAACCAATTTGTTCGGAGAGATGATGACCAATAAAATTATTTTAAGGCTTTATAAGCTACATTTGAGTAAATGTTGTTCAAAATATTTGGACCCGATTTTGAGGAAAACGTTATTTTGTGTTTTTCTCATGGAAGCTGACCCAAAATTTATATAAACCAGATGTTACTGTAATCATTTTTAATTTGTCAAATGAAGAAATTTTCGCATTGCTGTAAAATTTTCTGGTAAATGTAAACATGCATATTTTATAATTTAATTTAATTTCAACCTTAGTTCGAAATTTACAATTTTCTTCTTTAGAACCCAAACATTTCTTCTTAACTATGATATTAAATGAATATAAAACTAACATAAAATTATGAAAATTATATACTTTGTGTAGTTGGAATACTTCAAAATTAATTCAGT
Organism: Aphrophora alni; assembly: GCA_963513935.1. Classification (NCBI taxonomy): domain Eukaryota; kingdom Metazoa; phylum Arthropoda; class Insecta; order Hemiptera; family Aphrophoridae; genus Aphrophora; species Aphrophora alni. Next base: position 11,389,635 of record OY740779.1, on the reverse strand, counting down.
TTTTATATTGTAAATGAAGAACAAGCCTATAAACATAAAACGAACAATATTATTGTACAAAGCTCTAACAGCTTTGTAACAGATTTATCTTGATTTTATCACTTTGAATTTCACGATTTATTAGTAACAGATCGTGATTTCAACTCGGATTTCAATTCTTTAAACACAATGATAAATATACACGTAAATCACTTCTCTCAGTATTGTCGAGGAATTATAAATTTAACAGCATTTTAAGAAGCAAAACATCTTCTTAGGTATCAATTATTTACTTTTTATGGAACCTATTAAACATCGCCTATAACGTTAAATAATTTGCGTTACGAAATGAATATGTTGTTATTAATTGTAAGATTCTGCGTATTACTAAAGATAACATTTCTATTTTAAAAAAAAAGTCTGTTGTACATTTAGGTTATGTTCTTTATTTTAATAAGTGTTTGTTCCACCATAACGTAAAGTTTTAGGCGTCTGATGAAGAAAGCTTTATATAATTATATAAAGTATAAAGAAGTGACTATATTTGTAATTCAATAAAAACAACTTGTAATAAAATCGAATAAAGTATGGAGACTTGAAATATGTTTTATATCGAAAGTAACGCCTTAAGAATTTAGTAAAGAAATGGAAGAGCTTATCTTAGAAAGTTCCTGCGATAATGAAGGATTCTCTAAGGCAGTCAATCGTAACATAAAAAATAAAAAAAATTAACAATTACTTTTTTCAGCATTAAAGCACAAGGTACACAAATAATTGACTTTCCACTCTGAGAATAGAGGTAGATGACTTTAATGTTAAGTATTGAAGTAGAAGTAATAATTCCATCTTTAACCACTAACGAAATAAGAGAGTTTTGTCAGTTTTTTCTTGATAAAGTTTCCTTCTTCGAGAGAAAAAATATAAATTGATACACTGGGATACCCTAAAATTATGTTTTTTTAATTTCTTTTGTTGTTTTTATTTTTATGGATTAAAATATCTACATCTCGAAATTTTTTACCTAAAACTAATGACTACTATATCTGTAATATCATCGTATTTAGCACAGTGAAGATTATCTTTACATAAATGTCGTAACAAATGTCACTAATAATCTTTAGTGACTCAAGTCCAGCGTATGTATTATAAATGTTTTAAGGGAATATCGTCACGAGACTGCGCTGCGGTGCTTAACTTTATTGTGAGACCGATACGCTTATTAAAATATATTGCTCCACTGGAGTTTCATTCCTGCTAATGTCAACTTTAACACAGATTTGCATTTCTGTTCTTTGAAGTAACATAAAGCTGTTAGAGATGAAGTGTTGACACCTGATGGAATTAATTTAAGTGTTGATTGGTGACATCACGGGGGGAAAGTCTGGTTGCTGCTCAGTCACGATATTCTTGTTCAAATCTCCAGGACAAAATATGAAAAAGAATAATAAGTTGAGAAGAGAAGAGAGTCTTACCTCAGAGAAGTAGAACTAAAGCAGATTAGTTTTTCCGTTAGTTTATTCAGGATTCTAGAAACTCGACATATATGTCGGGTTGATTTTCGTCAAGACATTTTGGGAACCTCCCTGCTGGGGATCAAAATAACATCTGGGGAGACACTTTGTAGGTCAAAATCCACGCTTAGAAATTGGCAGATTGGCCATCAACAACAGATTGCTCAGTTTATTGTGAAATGTAACAACTGTTTACTTCCTCTTGCTTTGAAACTTATCAGTATGATAAACAAACTAGAGATAATTATGGTACTTACCCAACCTTTTATAGAAATCACCCATTTAATATTGCTTTCCTTAAAAGAAATGTACTAAGATTGACGGTGTAATAACTTACTTTTTAAATTTACTGGTGCTACTGATGGGGTATTTGCCTGTTTTTAAATCTTTCGAATCTTTCATTTTGGACCTGTAGGAATCCAAGGCTACTTTTATTAAATTACTACCTTAAATTACTACCTTAGTAACTTTGATTTACTTGACTTATTTCCTTTTATCTCCTATTGGAGCATAAGGCGTCCAGAAGAGCTCTCCATCTGTCCCTGTCTCCAGCAAGTGCCTTCACTTCTCTCCAAGTCTTATTAACCTCTTTTGCTTCTTTAATAACGGTCCTCTTCCAGGTTTCTCGGGGTCGACCTCTTCTTCTGACACCTTGCGGGTTCCAACCTAGGGCCTCTTTCTCAATAGTTCCGTCTGGCTTCCTCAGTGTATGTCCTAACCACCTCCACTTCCACTCTCGAATCTGCAGTTTGAACCGAATTTGACCTGTTTCTCTCCATAAATCCTCGTTTGTAATGATCTCAGGCCAATGAATGTTCATGATACTACGTAGACACCTATTGATGAAAACTTGCAGCCGAGACGTAATTAAACTTGTAACTTTCCACGTCTCACTTGCATACAGCAAAACAGACTTAACATTTGTGTTGAAGATGCGAAGATTCGTTTTCTTTGAGATGTTTCGATTTCGCCAAATCGGGTACAGTTGTACAAAGGCGGCGTTTGCTTTTTTAATGCGAGTCTTCACATCATCATCAGCTCCTCCACTTGTTGAAACAACACTTCCCAAGTAAGAAAAAGTGTTGACCTCCTCTATTTCTTCTCCATCGCAGTTTAGAGCTTGTCTGTTTTCTGCATTCATCTTCATAACTTTAGTTTTCCGATGATTTATCTTGAGTCCTGCCGCTTCCGCTACTTCCTTCAGCGCATTCAACCTAAACTGCATATCCGTGTAACAGCACTAAGGATATCTTAGTTTTGTAAAGAGTTTCAGATAAAGAGCAAGTGATAACAAATTAATAAAAGTAAATGGAAAAAAACTATTTACTAATACTATTTAATTCGATCGTTTCACCCTATAAATAGTAGGAATTTATATACAAACATTATTGTCTATTAATCATTTTTCTTATTGGTATTCTTTTATCCTGATGATGGGCTATAGGCTGCCGAAACTTTTGTAAAATAAGGTAAGACAGAATACCAATAAAATACTGGATTATTAAAGAAGCTACAAGAAGATGTTTTGTATCTGACATACTAGTTATTTAAAATGCACATTTGTGATCCAAAGAAACAAAAAATATATTTAAATAATTGTTTAATATTATAACGTGGTAATTATAAGAACAATGTTAATAACAGAATACAAACAAATTCTTGTTCACCACTTGTATTGCTTAGTATGAAATGAATACAATACATGTATGTGTTAATAGTCTCAAATATTGTGTTAAGTAGGGAAGTTAGGTTAGGTTTAACACGTGTTGTGACGTCACTGCTGGCTTGACTGAAACCCTGTGTATAAGGCAAGAAACATAAGTATGAATTGGTTTTTGTTCTGGTGCAGACAGTTAACTATTACTTAATTTTAAAATAATGATATTTTAAATAGAATTAATTTGTAATAAAACTAAATGAAACCTTAAAATATACTTAAACCTAGAAAGTTTATATATATATATATATATTTATAAAGTATACATAAAATTATGAATTATTAAAACCAAATAATGATAAAAATCATTTAAATGAAGTCCATAATAAATATTTACAAACCTAGAAAAAAAGCTTTTTACTACAACAAAACAAAACAGAACTCTTAATTTACTTCTGGAGTAATTTTGGATATTATGTACAACTAGCAAGATTCAATTTTTTTTAAATTTTTAGACAATAACTCAGTTATCTTACAAGTTACGTAAAAAATAAAAAACCGTTGTTTGTCATTAATTGTTTTTCCTTGAAATATTTTGTAATGGTAGCGGTTTTCTAGATATTACACATTAAAATTTTTAAACTGCCGCCATTTTGAAAATAGATAAGACAACGTTCGGGTTTTTTGTACATAAGTAAAATATATTATACTAAATATGTATACAAAATTTGAGTTCAATATATTTCCTAGATCCAAAGATATTAAGTATTTTGTAAAAAAACAAAATGGCGGATAACTGGAAAACGAAGCATTTCCTGATCTATGTTTATATGAAATTTATTCTTTATTTGCACGAGTAGAACATGTCCTGAAAGATTCTCAGTTTCTTCCTGAATCACTCTGTATACTATGCCCAGATAATAGTTAATTAATTAGATTGTTTACACAAATTCAGGAAATTATTTCAGCACATTTTCCAGTTTCCATAACTTCTTATTCCAGGTTAATTGGATTTGTGACTTTTATCATGAAAAATTAAAACTGAATAAGTAACAATTAAGGACGAAAGATAATATTGTAAAGTGACAAACTGTATACAGTAAAATAATTTGTAATAAATAATTATAGTAAATTTAATCTTTTAATAGTTTCGGATTCAGTGAAAGAATGATGAAAATTATGTAATTTAAAATGTACATTACTAAGTAATTTGTAATAGATGATTTGTGTGAATTTAACCTGTAATATCTGAGAATTATGTGAACTTTTAACTTAGTTCAAAACTGATAAGGTGTCTTCCCCTTAATATTTACAAGTTAGGAATGATTGGTTATGAATTCAATTTCAATCACAAACTGTTTATGACTTTTTGACGTGTTATTTGAGCAAAACTGAGCAGGAAAGGTGGTAAATAATTTCATTTAGGGGTGAGAACCAAATGAACAAGATCGATATGAGTGTATTGAAAATTGCTCAGATTTTAGGAAAAGATGAATTTTTGAGTTGATCTGCAAAGCTGAACATCGTACAAGTATAAAGTTATTCGAAAAGAATTTTTTTTCACCAACTTACTGCCAGTGAATGGGCAATTGTATAGTTTACATCTATACCAAATTCGAACATAATGTGTCTAAAATTCCAACTTACAAACTCGCAGATAAAACGTAATATAAATATACTGGGTGTGCTTAAGACCGCACGTTAGAAGTGAAAACTTAAGTTTGTGCAATATTTTTTGCATTGATTTTAGTTTGACTATGTATATGAGTTTGAGAAAGTTAGTGCAATATTAGATTTTTAGTTTTAATATATATAGGTATGTGAGAAAGTATGTGCGATATTTTTGCATTGATTTTAGTTTGACTATGCATATGAGTTTGAGAAAGTCAGTGCAATAATTTTCGTAGATTTTTAGTTTTAATTTTTTATGGGTATGTGAGAAAATTTGTGCAATATTTTTTGCATTGATTTTAGTTTGACTATGTATGTGAATATTGAGAAAGTTAGTGCAATATTTTTCGTAGATTTTTGTTTTAATATATATGGGTATCTGAGAAAATCTGTGCAACATTTTTGCATTGATTTTAGTTTGACTCTGTATGTGAGTTTGAGAAAGTTATTGCTATATATTTCGTAGATTTTTAGTTTTAATATGTATGGGTATGTGAGAAAGTTTGTGCGATATTTTTGCATTGATTTTCGTTTAACTATGTATGTGATTTGAGAAAGTTATGCAATAATTTTTCGTAGATTTTTGTTTTAATATATATGGGCATGTGACAAAATCTGTGCAACATTTTTGCATTGATTTTAGTTTGACTATGTATATGAGTGTGAGAAAGTTAGTGCAATATTTTTCGTAGATTTTTAGTTTTTATACGTATGGGGCGCGCGTATCCGTTGTCTATATATATATATATATATATATATATATATATATATATATATATATATATTAAAATTGCATTACGCTACTGTGCGTGGCGCGATTTCTATTGAAAAAGTCCATCCCAAAAAGTACCCAACGCGCCAATAGAAGTTTTCACTTCAAAAATCCATTTGATCAGTAAACATTTCATGGTCACATTGATGATGTTTTCATGAAAGTGATAATAATAGCTATACTGGATATTCCATAAGACTTGAATTTATTTACCTTGTTTAAATAATTACTACACTATTCACTCCCGCATTGTGGTTCCACTCAAATCGATATTTGATTTGCCAACATCAGCTCTGGCAGTCATTCAATTTTCTTGTTTGGCCCTGCCTCTACAATCAAGCTGTTGTTATCACTTATCGATTTCATGTACATTATTATAACCATTTTTGTCGACTTACAAAATTAAATCTAAAGGGAGTTATTTAACGTCACCATTTATTTTCTCCAGACGTTTTATTTGACAGTAAGATACAGGGTGTTTAAAAAGAAAATGGAAATGTTGAGCTGATAGGGATCATCAAATGTTGCTAAAATTTACCGTTTATCTGTCTGTGTTTTCCCCTAAATTCACTATAACTCCTTGTAAGATACCGGTTTAAGAGATCGTATATGGTCAGCTGGTTAATATGGAGCAACAATCCTTCACGTGATAGTGGTCAGCTGTTTTTCTGGTCGAAGTCTAATGATTATTGCAAGTTCAGCGGTGGTGACAAAGCGTTCATGCTGTGTTTGGTTCAATGTCTTACTTTGTGCTTAAAAGTATTAAATGAGTGCAATAAACTACTACCTAAATACTAATAATCTAAACAATGAGGAAGCATCATATCCATTTCATAGTATTGGATGTAATAATTTATGCACCGGTATGAAGTGTTGGAGACCGCTGGGTCTTTACACTATACAAAGTTACATTGCAATGCTAGTGTCTTATTAAAATAACAAACTAAAGTTAAATTATAGTTTAGATTTATCTCGACTTTTCCAACGAGAAAAGTTTACACAGAGTTGGAAAATGTAAGAAAACATTTCATTTAACTTGGAATAGTTATTTGTGCAACTAGTGAGCAAAGTGGCACTTTTTTAAGCGAGAGAAAAATGTTGACGCACGAGGCTTGCCGAGTGCGTCAATTTTATCGAGTTTAAAAAAGACACTTTGCTCACGATTTGCACATTATACTTTGTCTACAGTTGTTATTTTGGCGATAAAAACAGTTCATACTGGCGATCGTACTTTTTCCTTGATTTGACAGGAAGGAGATTTAGTACAACGTTGTAAGCTTTTTCCGCTAATTTAGGCGGCGTTTTGACAGGTTTTCATCCTCTGAACTGTCCATATTAAAAACTAACTACACAAAATATAGCAGTAGTGCTAAACAACATATCAACACTGAGTAGAAGTTCTCACGTCAAAACTGAGGTTATTTATGAATATTACAAATAACTTAGGTGTATTGTTGAGGAAACGGGATTGCCAACTTCAAAACTCGGCAAACGAAAAATACTCTCCGTGTACATACACTGTCAATCATCTTCATGAATTATTACTTACTTTTTCAACTTTAAAACGTTGTTTTGTTGTTTTTTATATGTTATTTTACATGTAAGAATTAATCTAACCTACATACGGGACATTTCCTGTATATTATAAATCAATTCAAATAAACTTAACCTAAATTTCGTTTTGTTCGGTTGCCATTCGGAGTGAGCAAATTAGTGTGCAAAGTAGTGGGCATAGTGAAACTATTGAGAAATCAGCTGTTTTGCAAACTAATTTAAATGAACAAAATGCCACTTTGTCAACAACTGTAGACAAAATATAGTTGTACTATTTAAAAGGGCAGAAGGAATTGCAATTTAATGTTTCTTCTTTTATTTATGTCAAAAGATACTACTTTTTATTTCTACCAGGTCTCAAGCTAAAATTGCACTGATTTTGTGTATATACAGTGTGTTCAATAAGTCCAGGGTATGCTTAACCATTACAGATATAGCTACAAAGCTTTGTACATTGTTAATGGACACCAAAACCTATTTTAGTAGGTATTCAGAGGTCCGCTATCTTTCCAGAGGGGCGGCCCACAAGGAGTAAGTAGAAAATCTTAAATGAAAGCATAGGTCGAGTTGTACATCGAATTAAAGGGCTTTATGAGTAGAACACAATGCGCAAACCCGACCTCAAAAGGTTCACCCTAGCTAAAATAGCGTGGGTTTAAAATTCATTGTTTTTTGTTTGATTTATTATGAACTTTAAACCCACGCTATTTTAGCTAGGGTGAACCTTTTGAGATCGGGTTAGCTGCATTGTGTTCTACTCATAAACGCCTTTAATTCGATGTACAACTCGACCTATGCTCTCATTTAAGAGTTCCTATTTACTTCTTGTGGGCCGTCCCCCTGGAAAGGTAGCGATCCACTGAATGCGTACTAAAATAAGTTTTGTTGTTAATTAACAATTTGCAATGTGCTCTATCTGTATTGGTTAAAAAAATATTAAGCAGTCCCTTGACTTATGTAACACGCTGTATATTGCCCTACTAGAATTACTTACATGTGGTTTCTAGTTTAATTTCGAATTTCATAAAAACTTGGGATCAGCACTAATAAGCACGTCAAGCATTACAAATCCTTCGAAGGACGATGAACCCTCATTTGAACAAACACCCCCCACCCACATGTTTCGTTCTATTGACTTTAATATTTCTAGATGTTAATTCCCTATGGCGTGTCTAGGTAGCAGACCAATAGTCCACTGTAAGTCCTACCTGATCAGTGACAGATAATTTATTGCTGTAACAGAAACTTTTCATAATTTAGAAATTCGTCCTTTTGAATTTCTCTTCTGATTGATCTATAGATAAGGTCACTTAACTGTCGCCCCCTGTTGACCTCTCTGATGTTCCTCCATTCATTAACTTTGAGTACCTTCTTTTGCATCTTCACAAATTCAAGGATCCTTTTATCGGAGTCTTTGTGATTAAGAATGTCTGCAACTCCTAGGTTGACCCATCAAAGAACAAAACCTCTTTGATATTGTGTGAGAAAATGTTGGTTTACAAAATTGTATTAAAAATTCCCCAAAAATATTGTCGGAGCAGGTTAGGTTAGGTTAGTGGAATAGTTAAATGGCAGATAATGCATTACACGAAGGAGAGTAAATTTTTATGGTTCTATTTCATGTAATTAGAATTAAGGAAAACACGATCCTTGAGATTGGTTCATTTTTAGTAACCTTATTATGTCTCTAACAAAATTCCAAGTCTTCCATTTATACTCTATATCGGTGAAACCCTCTGTGACTGAAGGATGGCCTAGTTCCAAACCTTCATAAGAAGTTACACAACGACAAATCAACAGTTTGCCCAGGTTAATGTATAGTGAAATAACTGTTTACTTTTCTCATGCTTAAACATTTTGGATAAATCATTACTCATAAATTAAAATTACAAATCAAGACGGTTTAAGAAAATTATAAATACGTTTGGTTTTTATAAAATGTGATTTTTGTTACAAATGTTTAGATATCGTATAAAATATACTCAAAAAGCTGTATATTTTGAGTTGTTGATAGAGATCAAGAAAGTTATATCTGAGCTTTAGGTTAAGTTATAAGTCATTTACACAAAGTAATATTTTATTCCTATCTGACCGACATGTTTATTATTATACTCTGGGCAATACAACTTGCAAAACTAATGTAGAATAACTTATCGAAACTGAAGTTACCGTAGATCCAGATTATAAGTTACAGGGATGAAAATTATTACATCTTAGTAAGTTTATATCATAATGTATATTTCATAACTGAACAACAATTTACGTTTTGGATTTGTGTAAAACAACTTGTGATTGAGAGTAAAGCATGTAATAACCATAAATTTCAAAGATTTATAGTCAAGCATTGGTTCTGTGTCTTGAATACCAAAAAAAAATGCTTGGAAGTCTAAAATGAAACCTCAATATTAATTGGTATAGGATAATCAGAAGATAAATTCAATAACGCCTTACGAATGCTTTACAATAAGTCTATTACTAAATTACTTATGACTAGTAGCAATCTTGACATTGCTAGTAATCTGGAAATCATTCACCATTCTAAACAAAAGCAGAACTATGGATATACTAGAAGAGTACCAAATATACAAACAATTCTAAACCAACCCGGACAGTTTATTAAATGATAAATTGAATTTTGCATCCAACTGTCTTTATGATACGCTTGCTATATTAGATAAGAATGTCAAGGATTATCAGTTTTAGACTGTCAACAAGATAAATTGTATAATCTCTGAGTGAACAGTTGACCACTACATTAGCAAGACGTGGCCATATTTTATTACCTTAAATTTATTATATATTATTTTCGACCTGTACTGCAGTACCAAATATTTTATGTTTATTTAATTTTTGTGTAATGTGTATCAGTGTGTTGTGTTATTTCATCTGATGATGGTATATGTTATACCGAAACAGCTGTATTAATAAATACTAAGCACAAGATTGCTACTAGACGTAAGTAATTTAGTAATAGACTGATCAGATGAGGGAAATTATAATATAAAAGTGATGGAACTGGGAAAATGAATTTTTAATTTTTTAAAATGTTTTTCTATATGTAACTGAAGGAAAACAGAAAAAATAAAAAATAGGACTTAAAATAAGTGCATAAAAGTGCATTTTTTATACATTTTGAGTGCATCGTTACATTATTTTTATAATATCTCCAGCTCAATGGGTCGTAGAAAAAAAAAAAAAAATAAATAAATAAAAAATAAAATTAAAACACTTGGAAATGAAGGGATTATCGATATGGTATGGTTATAGTACATTAAGACTTCCTAACCTCAAAAAAATTGAATTTCTTAATTTAAGATAGTTTTACTTAAAACTTCATTGTTCTACAGAGTGGGGCATAATTAAAAAAAGTAACTGAATTGTATTATTAGCGTTTAACAGCTGAATTTGGTTTACATTTAGTAATTTATTGAAACCATTGTTGCCGCATTCAGATGAGGAACTCTATAGTTGTATATTTTTAACAGAAAAATGCTGCAATATAGTGAAGAAGAACGTGGTTTTTGTGTGGAACATTACTTCCGTAGTTACGGTGAAGGTCGTAGTGGTGGGCCATCCTTGGCAATTGTAAAGGTAAAGTTTTTAACACATTATCAAAAACAGGGACCCCCAAAGAAAACCATCTTTAGTTGGGTTAGAATGTTTAGAACCACAAAGTCTGTTAAGAATTACAATGTAGGGCGTTCTGGAAGACCACACATCATAGGACAAATAAAAATATTGGTCGAGTGTTTGATAAAGTGTTACAGTCTTCTAACAAGAGCATTCGGCGCATGTCTAAAGAACTAATGTCTTTGTCTAAAGAACTAGTAAGAAGTATGCGCCGCATGATTAAAGAAATTGGTCCACGCTCTTACCGAATACAGAGCTTTCATGAAATGAAACCTCACGATCCACTCAACGTGTACGCTACTGTGGCCGATTGTTAGGTAATCTGTTTTCTTTTGACTGGTACAGATGAATGTCATGTTTTGTTTAGTGTCATGTTAACAAACAAAATATGCGTTTTTTTTGGGGTTTGGAGAAACCAGATGAATATACCGAAAGACCACTACATTCAGAAAAATTAACAGTGTGTGTCGCAGTTTCGATATCATTGGATCATACTTTATTGAAGATGCCAATAGGCAGGCAATCACAATTACTGCAGAAGTGTACAGAGAACAAGTGATCAATCGATTTCAAAGCCGATTGCATTTTATGTGTGAGATTTATGGTCTCGAATGTGAAAAACAGATATTCCAGCAAGACGGAGCAACTGCGCATGTGGGTCGTGGTAACAAACAGCTGTTGGAGGAACTTTTTCCTGGAGGGCTTGTGACAGGATTTCCCTATCCATCCCGAGTCCTGACCTCACGCTTTGTGACGCGTATCTATTAAAAGAAAAATGCTTTACGCCGGTTCCAAGAAGTCTGTAACAGTTCCGTCAAAAAAATAGTTGGAGATGTTACTACTGCCCAATGTAACAACAAGGTCACTGCAATGATTAAGCGCATTGAATATGTTGTCGATATGGAGGGAAACATGTTGAACATATAATTGTGTATTAATGTTAATGCTTGGTTTAATATTGCTGTGTTAAAACCAATTTATTTTTCTGTTACTTTTTTCCACAGCCTGTTTTATCAATACAGGCTTAAGTTTTAGATTCATTTTTGTAATTTAATATTTATATTGTCACTTATTAACGAGAGTTGATAATGTTCCTCTTGAAACATTGTAATTAAAAAAAAAATTGAAAAAATTAACCAACTATGTTAAACTTAATGTATTAATCTTGTAATTCAAACTCGACAGCTTTACGTAAATGAAACTATCAAAGTGTTGCAATAATAAACATTTTATGGATTATATTGTGTATGTACCTTAACATACTTCCTTCAACCACAACCTCTTTGAACTTTTTTCAGTTGATGAGGTTTTGAGCAATACGTCTTCAGCTAAAATTCTTTTGTGTCACTAAACCTCTTTACATGATTCTAAAGCTGACTTTGACATCAATCAACAGCAAAGTCAGCTATTATCATTTTATATTTAAGAGAACTTATTGGTTTCTGGTTTTGGAAACAATGTTTGGCTTTTCATAGCATATATGTACAACATCCATTTAGCCTTGTGGTTAATAACTGTAAAAAAGAGGTGAACTCTCAACCACAACCAACTAAAACACAACGTTGGAAAGTTTATTGTATGTGTTCAATGTAACACTTCTAAGACAGTATTGCTTTATATCCCTCTGAGGATGGTAACTATGTTACAGAAATGTACATCAAAGTTTATTAAACTGTCTAACGTTAATTGTATTTGTGGTTTGGGGATTACTTTTTCAAATTAGCATAAACATGAAATTTAATTACATGTCTCAATTAGTTTTGCAAAATTTTCAGCATCTTTTGATGTTTCAGCGGCTTGTTTTCATATAACTTGGGTTTAAAGGCTTAGTTGTACAATAGACTGAATGTAATAACGTAGTCAGATGGATTTAATCCCCTCAACACTTTTATTTAGTCTAATCTACTGTTTGTAGTGAAGCTTTTGTACTGAAAAATATACACGTTACGTTCATACTCTTCATTAGAGAGTAATTTTGGATTTCAATTTTTAGTATATTATCATTAAAAGTTTAATTTTAGTCAAATACAATTTGTTTTGGGAACGAGTTTATGAACATTTAGAACCTATTTAAATAAATATTTCAAAGATAGCGTCTTTATTTGTAGAACTTCAAATATCTTTTTTTATTGAGTAATAGCCAGTCCTTTCATCCATGAACCCTTTCTAGTGTAGTTAACAAAACTCTAAAATTCTTATTTCTCAAAATATACGGAAATCTCTGCTAAAATTTAACCTAAAAACAGATTTTATGGCTTTAAATGCTTTATTTTGCACGATAACAAGAAACAAAGATAGATTCTATGTAAAAAAAAATAACACTTATAAAAATTACTTAATTTATAGAACTTATAGGGTATAGTATGCAGTTGAATTCTAGCCAACAAAATACATTTGAAAAACTCGATAAAAAGATTTGTAACTGATTATTGCACATTTCGTAATCACAGCTGATACTTTTTGGATAAAGGTAGGATGAATATCTACTGGTTGCCGCTGAGTGACAGACAAGTACATATCTCCTCCCCATGATGTTATGTAATGTTCAAATGAAGTTTGTAGTTTGTCAGGAAGTACAGAACGGAGGGGGGAAGTTGTATTTTATATATTTCCTTTCTACAAATAACCAATTGAAACTCATGTTTCCTACATTTAAAAGAAATCTGACTTATTTAATATGTTAGTCTCACGAAAATTGTTTAACAATGCCGTTGAATTTATTTAGAATAGTATTTCTGATTGACATGAAATAAGCAGCACTTGTGAAACCACTAAACACACAGCTGTCTACAACAAATATTGTATTTAACACAAGACGTCGTTTAAATGAAGTCATCATCTGGAGTTATTACGTCTCTAATTTGTAGTGTTCATCATATCGAAATGGGTTGTTTGATTAAATCTAAATTTAGAAATATTATGAGGAGGTGCAGAGTGTAAATTTTGGACAAGAACAGTGAAAAATAAAAATGTTATTGACCGTAGAGAATTTTGGAATAATTAGAGTAATTATTACGCATGATTTAAAGTGTTTTGTGACTAAGTGCCTCACGAAATGAATATATTTTGGTAAATATGTATTGATGTTGTACAAGGGATTTTAGTGCGAAATCTCTGCAATTTCTCTTCAAAATAGCGTTTTCCCATCATTTCGAAACTTCTTTTCCACACATTTCACTTTTTATGTTTCACAATTCAATATTTCTTACCGAAAACAGCGATTTAAAGTGACTATTTTATGGCATTTTGAGTTTATTTCGACAACTATTTCATCAAGTTAAATCTGTCCATTTTTTTTCTTTCGCGAAAATAGTTCTTCTTTAAGAACTGTCAACTAGATATCATTTAGTATCAATGATGTGTAATAAGTGCGACTTACTCCTCTTTGAAATCGGAGCGTTTCAACCCTAGTTAAAGAACTACAGGTCAAGGAAGGTATATATTTATTTACCTTACTTGACCTACAGTTCTTTTACTAGATCTGGGTTTCAGAGACCTAGCCGCCTTGAATCTTATATCATAGAAGCGTAGTAAAATCAACCTGTAGAAGTTAATGAAGTGCGCATGCGCACAGGAGTGTTATAAATTTGTCAATTTCTATGATTGCTAAGTAAATAATGGATTGTGAGAAATAAAAAACCACTTGTTGAGTATCCTAATAATGGAAAAAACGTTATTTTGAAGAGGAATGGCCGAGATTTTGTACTAAAATCGCTTGGACAGCATCAATACATATTTACCTATATTTTTTATAATAATCACTTCAAGTGGTGACTTGAGAATACATATACAAACCGGTTTTGATGACAAGATATTAATTATGTTTTAAAAGTGATTTAGAACTTCACAGCTTTAATCACTTTTGTCAAAGTAACAAAGTGACGACATCAATTATAACTAAAAGTGTGCAATTGGTTCAATCGTTTGTTAATCACGTCTCACTGTGAACTTGCCGACAGCCAGGTCGCCTTGTGAACCGGTCGATGCTTGCATGTCAGACTTAATCATTAATATGGAAATAATTAAACAATTATTTAATTCCACAATAGAGCTTTATGGAGCGACATATGTTTCGTAGTTAGACATCCTCAAGCTATTAAATTGAAAACAAGAAAAGTCTAAATAACCAAAATTGGAAAAGAAAGGAAAGGGTAGAGTAGGAAGGGTTGAGATATGATAGTATTTATGACAGAAAGGGTTTGATCTGACCTGTAGGATGGAGAGGGGGGTGTATTTCAGAAAACAAAGGTTACACAATAGGCTTCAATAGGGGTGATGAGTTTATTTGTTCATTTTAGTTGAAACTATGGTTTTTAAAAAAAGATCTTTTAATTTCTAAACATTCCAAGTTATTGAGAGTCCTACCATGTGGAGAAGATTAACATTTGACTTAGGATCAAAATTATGTCCTGTGTTTTAATAAATGATTTGAAAAATTTGAATTAGATTTGTCATACTTCCAACTGTGCACATGGTCTTTAATTCTAATCTTAACTGATCTACCGGATTGACCTATGTATTCACAACTGAAATTTTAAATACACCACTATTTTCTAAGCTATCTCTCTTATGTTTATTGTTAATAACTAGTTTTCCTATATTTCTAGAGCAATAAAATGCAGTTTTATAATCATATCTTTTTGATATTAAATTTCCAACTTTATAACTAATGTTACCAATCAAATTAACTCTACAATATTTAATGTTTTCTTTTTAATTGTTGTTAATTATATATAGAATTACATATTTTACGTTTTAATTTTTTATTTAAAATATTACCAACTAATTTGACACTGTACATGTTTTTGATTGCAATTTGTTTGACAGTGTGTTAAAATTCTCCACATGGAACAAAAAAGTAGAAAACTCAATAACTTGGAATGGTCGGAAATCAATTGATCTATTTAAAAAAAAAACATACTTCCAACTTAAATGAACAAATATATCTTAACTCATCACCCCTATTGAAGGCTTTCGTGTAACCATTGTTTTCTAAACCCTCCTCTCCATTCCACAGGTCAGATCATTGCCCTTTCAGTCATAAATACAATCATTTCTCAACCCTTCCTACTCTACCCTTTCTTTTCTCTTCCAATTTTGGTTATTTAGACTTTTTTGTTTTCAATTTAGTAGCAAAAAGCTCTGTTGTGTAATTAAATAATTGTTTCATTATTTCCATTAATATGGAATTCCATCAAGTACCAACTGTTGTCACCTGACTAAATCACTCAAATACAGAGTTTTAGAAACTGAACTCAATTGGTTTCTCTGTGATGTTATTTAGAACATTTCTTAAAAAAAAAATATCGAAAAATGTAGTGCAAGTTATCTTCTGCTGCTAATCACTAAAACAGATTATTTTTAAATATTTATTAAGAAAGTGTGGTGATTTAAAATTCACCGACAGTTATTTCAGTTTGGAAAATAGGCTTGAACGAAAGGGTGTGTTTTGTGAACGTACCACCAACGAGCAGAGCTTGTTGACTTGTGCTTACAGTGTTTGTGTGTTTTATTGATTTCCCCTCTTTATCTAAAAAAATTACGAGCTAACCTTGCTTTAAATGAATCTTGTAGGAACAAGTTGCCGTTAATAATAGTGTGAGTTTTCCGACATAATGGCTTAATTAAGTGTATAGGCCAAAGCATGGCTTCCTGTCCACGTAAACTTCTAATTTATTAGTTCAATATGCTTTGGTGTAATTTGTCAAAACTGGGAAGTGTTAATACTTAGATTGACGCTGCGAGAGTGGCTGAGAGTGATTACTGGTGGAAACGTTCCGACCTCTGAATGACCTTGCTATGAGCATTATGAGTACTTTTCGAATTATGTTAAATCCGCGATTAACCAATTTTCCTTTTAATTAGTTCCTGCGATTAACCTAAAAGTTCCCCCCCCTGCAAAACAGTTTTGAAAATCCATTGTGTATTTATTCAAGGTTAAATTTAACCCTGGGAAAATCGGTTCCAGTTTCTTATGCAAAACCAAATACTTTGTAAAAAAATTCTTTGAGAATTTATGTGAAAAGAGTTTTACGTTATAGTATTGTCATCTGTTGCAAATTATTTAAATCGTTTGACTTTGGTATTAATATAATATTTACAGATCGCCAAGCTCGAAATCGATGACCTAATTCTGAGGTTATGTTTTTATTTTTGTTTTAGTTTGTTGTATTATTTTTAACTAAGAAATCACTTTCATACATCATTGGATGCAGATTTGAATGCTGCACAAAATGAGATATTGTGAGACCAAGTAGGTTTTATGTGAGAGTTATTTTCGAAAACGTTTCTCAAAAACAGCTGTCGTTTAAAAAAATTATTCACTGGTTTTCTGATTAACAATATTGTCTAATGGTCTACATGTGAAATTTTAGTAAAATGAGACTAAAATTGCAGCATCCACAAATACGCGCATATTTTTAGTGAGTAAACAAAATGTTGTTACATTACTTCAGTCGGTTGGATCTGTGAACATTTCATAGCGTCAGGTGTTAGTTTTCCACGAGGGAGATTTTAATAATTATATTTTATATTTTAGAAACAATAAAAACAGGAAATACTTCAATATTCCTCTAAAATATCGGAAAATATTTGTAAATGATTTACAAATAAAAACAATAACAGTAAAACTGGCAATAATCTTGTTTTTATAGGTGTTACTGGCGTCCACCGCTCGAGCCTTATACTGGAGTTTGAGTTGTAAATATGTCACAGTAAGGCTGTTACTGGAATTTACAATCTAATAAAATGTCTCCTTTTTTTACCCAGTTTGAAAATCATTTCAATTTGCTTATGGAGGAAGAAAAGGGTGATTATATTTTAAATAAATAAATTTATAAATAATTAGAGGTTAAATTTTGTAGAACGAATATTGAACTCACAGTTAATGTTACCTTTTTCATATATTTGGAAATATTTATTAAAAATAATATTTGATTTAAGTTTTATGTTCGGTAACAGCTGATTATTTCCATTACTGTTTTGCAGATTAAACATTAATGTAATCTAGTGGTGTTATTGGGAAGTGGAACAAAGTAATACATATAAATTTAAGAAAACCTGTTTTAATGAGATGATATGGTAACGATAAGTATCTGAATGAAGTTGAAAACTTTACGTGAATGTAAATAAAAATTCACAGCGTGCGATAAGCACGCGGGACACTGTCATCATCATAAACAAGATTAATTATATTACTAACGGTGTCGAACTCTATTTACCAGTGGAAACCTCTATTAAAATACAAACACTTAGTAAATATGGGGGGGGGGCGAGAGAGGTAGAGAGAGAGAGAGAGAGAGAGAGAGAGAGAGAGAGAGAGAGAGAGAGGGGTTAGGGAGAGGGGAGGGACAGAGAGTTAGAGGGGTTAGGGAGAGGGGAGGGACAGAGAGGGGAGGGGAGTTTATAGAACTGCAGATGGTTACGTTTTCGATCAAATGATGTAACCAAGATGTCTTCTTTACCAACAATCATTGTAAAGATATATTTACAAAACCCATAAGCCAAGTTAAATGAAACTTACAATAATCATAGGCACTATCCACTCACCCTCAACTCTTGTACAGTTCGTTATATACTGGCGCCCAGACTCACCCCTAACGTTGTAAATATTTAAGGCTCTAAACCAACAGGGAATAGAAATAATATTCCAAGCCGCAGAATGTCTGTTTCTCGCACAAACTTACTTGCTTTTATTTTTCAGACGCATTGCAAGCAAAACTTATAGTTTCAGTGTAAAAATGTTGATTTCAATTTTATGGATCTTGACTTCCGTGACAACATTCCAATGATTTTCGATTGATCAGTCGGATTTTACTCCTTTTAAACGATTAATTCCACGTTGGCGAACGACGTCATAAAAAGTTAATAAGTGTAATCGTATCCAAGTCACAGATTTTAATCTGATCAAGCGTCGTCCTTGAACCGTTGGTGGTACACCTATCGCGCATTTGAGTGTTATTTGTTTATTGTAATTGTTGTGTATGTTTTGTAGTGTTTTAATGTTTTAACGACCTCTCGGAAGCGAGTCTGAAGATGAAACATACTTTCCGAAACGCGTAACATATGTTACAAAATAAGTCACAAGATGGAGTAAGTTTTAAATAACTTAGATTAAAATATGTGATTTGTATACGATTACTCAAATATGAGTTTTAATAACTTTAAAGCTGTTAGTTTGTTTAGACTGTTGATTGTCGCAACAATTTTAATAACACAACTGAAAAAAAAAAAAGTTCTGAAGGTGAGAAGGGAGTAAAAGAGAACCTATGTAGGGAAATAATATTTCTGTTCAGTATACTCGTCATACTCCCCTTTAAGATTCTGATGGATTGGCTCCATCACACACACACGTAGGTACGCACACAATTATACAGTGTTTCTGTAATGCGCGGAGATAATTTCAGAGTTGGTCAAAATATATAGTTCAAAATAAAGAGAAAAAAGTCCCTCTAAACATATGTCCGAAATCGTGATTTAACAGCTATCCGCTTTTTTTGTTTTAACTAAATAATTTACATCTCTAGAACAGCTGAACAGATTGAGTTGAAATTTTACACGGTGCTCGCAAATATAATAATCTAGTTTGAAAAAATAAAACCAACTTGTTCCAATAATTAGTTTCAAAATGACGCTCATTTAAACATTTTAAACAAAAATAACTCATTTCAAGTTATTTTCATTTAAATTTTTTTAATTATGTGCCATTATGAAACAGATTATTGGAACAAGTTGATTATTATTCAGACTACATAACCAAATTTAAAACAATCGGTTTAACCGTTCTAGAAATATAAATTATTTAGTAAACAAAACAAAATGGCGGATATCTGGTAAAAGAAGTGTTTCCGGTCATTTGTTGATTGGAACGTTTTTCTATATTTTAACCCTTATAACCAACCCCAGTATTATCTCTACAGAAATACTGTAGCATTCTAAACTCACAAATAAAATCTGTAAATAAATTATCAACTCAGTTTCCTACCACAGTACCTTCCGTCCCTGACAGGTGCTGCCGCGTAGTTGCCGTCACCAGAAATTATCGCATGATCTATCTAAGTACAAGGTACAACAGCCAGCGAGCTGCCTTGATTAAAACACGTTTCTTCACTCTGGTCCTTGGATTCTCAACATGTAGTTAAATTTTCATCGCTCTGGTTAATTCTAATTTAAAGTTACAGTATGCCAAAGTAATACTTCAGTTTCATAGAAAATGTAATATTTTAATTCTACAATTCAGTGATGTGTTCTTTTTTGGTGTTCTAAATAAAATAATTGTGTAAATTTTCATATATTACGGCACATGTTCACGTGAATTTTCGACAGGATTCCAGGTAACCAAATTTACAGATTTTACCATATTATAAATTTTGTTAATGTTTTGAAATTTATTCATTAGGATATGTATTTCATGTTTTATTTAATATTCAATGTTTTTCAGAAACTAAAAAATTATAAAATTTTTTTTTCTTTCTTTTTCATTTCTTAAAACTTAGTTTACAAAACCTCAATCAGTCAGACTTTAAGTTTTGAGCAGTTATGTGAAATTAGTGCAAACTGGTAATAAACTTTAAACAATCAGAATATCTTATTAAACATGTCAAATATAAAACTAATCGAAGAAATCTCTTCTAGACCAGAATATTTGTTTTACAGAATTTTACAGATTTTTCAAGTTTCATACAAGCTTTGTTTTAAACAAAACCAAGTATATATATACAGCTTTATAACCATCTAAGAAGCATTTAATTATAAGCTTAATGAATTTCTGTGATGCAATCAATATTCTCTAATTTTGACAAATAACCAGATATTTTTAATAAAGAACATTAATGCTACAACATGTCTGAATTTGCACATATGCTAGTAAACGTGTTTTTTTTGGTTTAGCTAATGCTGGTCGGAGAAACACACCAATCTTGCTTGATTTTGCATACTCCAGCAAAAAGTGTATAGCATGTTTCTGCCTGTTCTTTAAAACATGTTTCATATAACAAATCAGAAATTTCCAAGTGCACAAAGTGACTCTTTTTTTGAAAACTAACTTTACAGAACTTTGTTTAAATATATATATTGTACATGTACCTAATCTGGTTTAGCAAAATGTGTTCTTGAAACTATTATTTAAATGTAATCTTGTATAACTATTTATAATTTATATGAAAAATAATTGGGTGGTGCTTGCATGCAAACTTTTCGGTCCTAACAACCTCCAAGAGGTTATTTATAAATTAATAAAATTGACGTCAATTTAAAAAATTTCAATATTCTAAATTTCATCTTTTCTTTTTTTTAAATCTTCTCATGTCATAAACAATTTACTTTTATTATAAATATATATATATATATATATATATATATATATATATATTGGCCAATTTAGAATTTAAGAAATTTAACAAACAAAATCATGATATGTAATAATTAATCTAATAATGATCTTGTTAGAATTAATATAATTTTTTGAATTTAAAATATCAATCTCACTTATAGAATCTTTTTTATTGTTAAATTTTTGTAACTGTTTATATAAACTAAAAGGGGGGGGGGATAAATTTCAGAATCTATTCATCAATATTTTTTTTTTATTATTGTAATTTTACATAAAGGGCGTATAACTTTTTTTTAAGATTAATTGTAATCTTTTTAATTATCAAGCTCTTGCTTATAATAATCTATCTTAGGATGTTTTTCAGCTTGTAAATGGTAAAATCTGAACCGTCGAAATTTCTTTCTTGTTTAATAAATCTGAGCCTTGTTAATTACTAAATTTGTCTTTGTCTTTTTTTTATTTTTCAAACATTGTTACCATTTGGTCCCGCCTTTGTCTTTAATTTAAGTCGCCTGGTAACAATACAATATCAGAAATATTATGGAAAGAAAATAATTTCCCACAAATACGTTTAAATATCAAACGCGTTTCAACGACAATACCGGCATCTTCAATGATGCGTGAGTTACAATAACTAATCTATTACTAACCACGCTCCGTGGGAAAGGGTGTGAAGTCTAAACCGATTTGACAACTTTCTATATTGTAAGACTTTAACAAATTAAATAACCTAGGTTATTCTAAAGTAACTAATAGACATTACTTAAGTGATACAATACAACTAAACTTACACTCATACATGTTATACATCAGTTTAGAACTTTGTAGAGGGCCTAATACGTTATTTATCCATTAAAAATATTTCCAAAGGATCTATTGTATTCACTTTTGTAACATTTTCAAAAATTTGGTGTTTTCTACTTTAAAATATGGTTTTCTTCTCAACAATATTTATCAGAGAAAAATGTCATTTAACTGGTGTCAGACATATTTCCCAGTTTGTACTATAAATTCCTGATTTTTTTAGTCCTAAATTCAATGTTCAAAGTTTTCATAATTACCAATATTACATTCAGCTTATAAAGCTGCATTTAAAGTTGAATATTTTACTAATGTTTTTTTAAAACTTTTTATATTGGTAGTGAATATCCGTCGTTGAATATCCTTCAAAATAAATCCAAGGACACAGACGCAATAAATATATACTTTACTCTAAATCATACTTTGTTGTAGCAACAAGTGTCACTTGATATTGCAGTGGGTTTAATATTAGATTTATGATCCTGAATAACAGAAATTCTTGAAATACATTACAGTTGTGTTTTTGTATACATTTAAATGCAATTTTACAAAATTACACCTGTAAATAAAAACATTCATTTCTATGTAATTGATAATTTGTGTAATGCTTCTTATCTATTAATTTATATAAATTTCAACACTGTCAACAAATATTGGTTAACATATGTGTTGACCAAACACTTAGGCATATATGTGTTTGTATGTTGCCGCTCCCACTTAGTCCTACATGTAAACACGTACTTCAAATATTGAATCTACTCTGTGACTGTGTGTATTGGATTACATGTACAGCTGCGTAGTAGAGGTTACAATGCCACATCAAACATTGTTGTTAACTGTGCAGCGGAACGATGTGAACATCCGGTAAATCACTTGAAAACATTAAAAATTTTACACGAATCTTATTTTTAAATTTTAGACAGTTTTAATACAAGGGTAAATTTGAAGAAAACTTCTATTTAAAATTATCACAATGATTGATGATTGTTCTCTATTGCTACAGGTTGATGTAGTGTTATTATTTCTGTTCATTTATGAATATCTTCAGGTGTTAAAGACATTTTCAAATCAACGTTCTATGTGAATCGTTGGTTAGATGTTTATGAACAAATTACCCCCTATTTCATCAGGATATCTTTACATTTCGATTAGTGGTCAAACTGTAAACAGCTGAATAAATAAGTTTCATTCTGACATGACATATACTTAACTGCAAAACAGTTTATGATTTTCCTCTTCATCTCTCGAGCAAGGTTAATAATTTAACTCACATTTGTGACATTTGTGAACGTGCGCAATGGACGTGTGAAACTGATCCATCCATCTGTCTGCTATCATACTTTTTTCTTATCGAAATATAAGGGTAAATATGTAATGGACGGCAATTTGTTCATAAAAATCCAAATTATCAATTTAGAAAACACAAATTTTAAATTGTTATTATTACCTAATGATACAGGCGTGACTATTGATTTATTTAGTAAGTACAAAAAAAAAATCAAAATATCAAAAGGTAGGTACCCCAGGATTGTTTAAGTTAAAACTATAGGTATTAATTAGAAAATTTGTAATGTCACCCGTATTTTTCCAATATGGTGATCAACTCTAACCTTTCTTATAGGAACATTTTCTATAACGATTTTGGATAAAATACAATAATTTAAGCCTTTTGTATTATTGAATATTTTTTGATAACTTTAACTGTTTAAGACATACAGGCACTTGAGTATTTCAAATTTCGCAAATTCAAGCTATTTCCAGAGACGTTTTCCTTCTTTTTCAAAGTTAAATTCAGGTGAAATTTAAACTACAGCTAAGGCAAAAAGTGTAATAACTGTTGTTTTTATTTGTTCTGTAGGCTGGGGAATAACAGAGTTACCGATAGAAAATGAAAATAATATTTTCTGGTAATTATTGTCTAGAACATCCACTGGCTTACATCAGCTCTTTATTATTACTAAATGTTTTACACCTTGAGAATTAAGGACAAATTGTATTATTAAGCACTGTTAATACATTTGTTTCAGCTATAATATCTTATTCACAAAGTTTTACACCATAGTATTTATTAAGAATTGGTTTGAACCAGTAGGTGTTCTAGACAATTACAGAAAAGTTGTACATAATCAAATGATGAGACATTTTATAAAAGTATTTAAATAGATTTCCTTAAACATTGATCTTTGCAAAACTTTGCTTAAAGAAAAAGAACGCGAAGCTAGGGAACAAGTGGAGAAAAAAGAACGCCAAGCTAAAGAAAAAGAACATGAAGCTAAGGAAAAAGAGGAAAAAAGAACGTGAAGCTAAGGAAAAAGAGGAGAAAAAAGAACGTCAAGCTGTAGAAAAAGAATGCGAAGCTAGGGAACAAGCGGAAAAAAAGAACGCCAAGCTAAAGAAAAAGAACATGAAGCTAAGGAAAAAGAGGAAAAAAGAACGTGAAGCTAAGGAAAAAGAGGAGAAAAAAGAACGCCAAGCTGTAGAAAAAGAACGCGAAACTAGGGAACAAGCGGAGAAAAAAGAACGCCAAGCTAAAGAAAAAGAACATGAAGCTAAGGAAAAAGAGGAAAAAAGAACGTGAAGCTAAGGAAAAAGAGGAGAAAAAAGAACGCCAAGCTGTAGAAAAAGAATGCGAAGCTAGGGAACAAGCGGAGGAAAAAGAACGCCAAGCTAAATAAAAAGAACCTGAAGCTAAGGAAAAAGAGGAGAAAAAAGAACGCGAAGCAAGGGAAAGAGAACGCGAAATTAGGGAACAAACGAGTAGGGAGGAAATTTTACAAGCAGTGAGCGTGTTAGGTGAAGATGTGAAGAAAAATTTAGAAGCAATTCAAAGTAGGATCGGGAATTGTGAAGGGGAAATTGTAGAAATTAAAGGGGAAATTCAGGAAATTGGGGAAGCCGTTAAGGGAGAGGAGGAGAAAATAAACCAAAATAAAGCTAGTTGTGAAGTACTTTACTGCCATCCGATATAGACTCATGTTCTACTGCTGAAGTGGCTCAGAGTGCTAAACTGGATATGTCAGTTAAATATGTGGTTTGTCAAACTATCCTTAACTCAACTGTAATGAACTATACTTTGGGAAACTTCAATAACCAAATCAATTAGACAAATCCATTTGGTTAATACTTAACTCTAAATCCCAAAACTAAATACATTAATTATAGTCATAGGATTAAATTTTCTTGGGATGGTTAGTTGATTGTGGCAGGTTTGTGTTTATGAATCATGTATCTGATCGTAAAAATCTAGGCTTGTATTTGGACTCAAATTTAAATTGGAGAGCACATATCAAACATGTTAACTCAAGAGTTTTCTTAGAAAATTTTATATTATTCCTAATTCAATAATCATAATGTTTTACCATGCATTGATACCATCTCAAATATTCTATGGGATGTCATGTTGAGGTGAGACATATAATCGCATTCTCTGCTCTACTTTTAAAAAAGGCAATAAAGATTATTTGCTTCAATCGTATAAGTTCTCTTGAATACAGCTGTTTCAGCAATTGAATATTCTGATTTTAAGCAAGCTTTTCATCTTTATGGTCCAATTTCATTCAGAGTTGCAACAAACAAACGTGGTAGATTGAATTAAATTGTTTCAAATGAAAAGTCTGCAATACTACAGGTCTGTTTGAATTTCTTGGTTTATTTTTGTGTAATATATTGTCAGTAGATATAAATAAAAACACAATATTTAGTAAAAATCACTGATTTATAAAAAAACCTGACGACAGTGGTTTCGCTTGTTACAGCATCACCAAAACAGCTTAAGAGACTAAAGAAAAAAATTGCATTTTTTGGTATCTATGTAACTGTTTAAAATTACTTATAACTTTTAAATAACTTATTTGGTCTGTCACGTGACTTCTTAGTCGAATTTCGTCATGTTTCGGAGCCGTAACTCCATCATCAAGAATAGTTAATCACTCTAGAGGAGATCTTTGATCGATAATTTGAAATAAACTGCAATTTTTAATTGTGACATGAATTGTTCATTAGCGGAGATAATTCCAGACAAAGATTATCTAAGTGTGACAGGAAGTGTAAAATACAAGTTGACACAAAGCCTTGTAACTTTTCAGATTATGTCTGTATTACATAAAGTGTTACGTCAATACAAAACAATATTTCTGTCAAACCTGTCTAGAACTCACTGAATCAAAAAATGTAACTAATATCCTCCTTAGAATTACTGTATTTTCTCCGTCCAAATTACCCTTGTTTACATATAACAGGAATTGTTTTTCCAAGACAGACGAAAGTTTAATCCACGTTGGAAATAAATTGCTTCATTCTTTAAGTGGTTTAACCCCGAGACAAGTATAAATCTGTTTTTAACGTCGGACTTTAAATATTAAAACACTTCAACAGCTTCTGTTTTTGATTTATTATTAACTATAAGCAACCAGATTACTGTTTTTAAGCACTTCGCCTAAAGTGGCTTAGAGTCAAGTCGGTATTTCATTCTGTTTCTTACAATTAAATTAAGCAAAACTCTATATATTTTTCGTATATGAGCAAGTACAATCTGGTCATCATAGTACCGTCCTGTACTATAGTCAAACAATACGATGTAAATTTATAAACTTAAATCATATTAATTAAATATCAACTCAAATTTCGATCTATAGGGATACCGTGATATTCATAATTTAATTTATTTATCCTGGTTTAAATAATTACTAGAAAGTCCACCCCTGCATTGTGGCTCAACACAAATCGATTTCTGATTAGCCGACATCGCCCCAATGCTTTTTGGCAGAGTATTAACTCAATTGTTTGGCCACCGCCTCTGCAATCAGGTTTTATGACAGATCAAATTCATCTTTCTAATGTGATAAAGTTGTATTTGAAAAAAGAAATTTTTAAAGTAATATTATAAGTAATTATTTAATGTCTATATTCATTGTAAAGAAAAGGAAGATATGCTCTAGCGTATTCTTGGATGTATCCCAGGCATTCGACAGAGTTTGGCACCAGGGTCTGTGCTACAAAATGCATAAAGATCTCCCAAGGCAACTATATGAAATTCTTAACTCATATGTCACCGAACGATACTTCAGGGTGAAGTATGAGGGAGAGTACTCAGAATTGAAACCAATAAATGCTGGTGTCCCGCAGGGCAGCGTGCTCGGCCCGGTTCTTTACCTGCTCTACACTAGAGATATACCTGAGCCTGTAGGAGTGGACATTGCAACATTTGCGGATGATACTGCAATTGTGGCAGTAGGAGATACTGTAGAGGAGTCAACAAGCAGTCTACAAAGAGCCCTGCATGAAGTGAGTCACTGGACCAAAAAGTGGAGGGTCAAACTAAATGAAACCAAGTCAGTGCACATAAACTTCAGTAATAAAAAAATTCAACATCTCCCAGTGGAAATAAATGAAAATACTGTTCCTTATAGCAATACAGCAAAGTATCTAGGCCTAACGCTAGACTGTAAATTGCGCTGGAAGGAGCACATCAAAATAAAGAAGAAGGAGCTAAACATTAAATATGGGAAAATGCACTGGCTAATTGGAAGACGTTCAGAGCTGAGCACTTACAATAAAGTTCTTCTATATAATCAGATATTGAAGCCAATATGGGAATATGGCATTCAGTTATGGGGTTGTGCCAAGCCTACAAATAGAAGTATAATCCAAGTTTTTCAAAACAAAGTACTTAGGGGCATAGTGAATGCACCATGGTACATCAGAAACTCAGACCTGCACAGAGACTTGAAGGTCAACATGGTGGACGAAGAAATTAAGAAGCATGCAAGACGACACCTACAGCGCCTTCAGGGACACCCGAGTACAGTGATCCGGAGGATGTTGGATGAACCCAGCCCGCTTCGTCGGCTCAAGAGGACCAAGCCAGCTGACTTGCTTATATAAAACTTTCAGATTGTTTACCAAATATTTGTTTATTTTAATCTATATGGGAACAACCATTGGGCTGTTACTCATCAAACTGTGATGTAATAGATTAGAAGTTGCTAAATGAGCTAAGCTCAGTTGTAACAGTATGTGTATTAAAAAAAAAAAAAAAAAAATTAAAAAAAAAAAAAAAAAAAAAAAAAAAAAAAAAAAAAAAAAAAATTGTAAATTTTAATTCGGTATTTTCAGACATTTTTTTGTAAAACTATTTAAGTAAATTGTACATAAATAAATATTAGACTTGTGAGATAATATTAGATTGACTGAAACTCGAACACAAGATCACACAAAAATTAGGCCTTAAACGCGTTTCAACGACAAAGTCGCCATCCTCAGTGATACATGAGCTACAATAACTAAACTATATGTTTTATTACAGAAGACAATTTTCCACATTTAAAACTCCAAAAAGAAACTGCTTTTACTGAAAACGATCAATAAGTCGTGTATTTTCTTAGAAATGTAAATTAAGTAGACACGAAACAACCATCCATAAAACAAAATTACTTTATTAAAATGTCAACTGTCAATATGTCAACTTAAATTTGGAAAACTCTATATACAAATACAGTAACAAGAGTCTTTCTCAATTTTCTAAATGTACTCCTTATGTATCTGAATACACTCAGATATATATTTTCGTCTAAAAGGGAGTTGTCTATCTACAACCTTTCTGTCCGTCTTCCCACTCTGAATATTTGAAAACGTGATTTGTCAGTTAACCCTTAACACGAAGGTGGTTATATTGTATGGGGGTAGAAAAGCAATTCGTAGATTAAATCTTTACATTCACAGGCATGATACCTTAAGTACATTACATCGCAGATAGATAATAAAGAAAGTGTAACAAGAAAACGATGTGGGAACTTTTAATAGTAATGTGTGTGAGAGAGAGAGAGAGAGAGAGAGAGAGAGAGAGAGAGAGTGAGAGAGAGAGAGAGAGAGAGAGAGAGAGAGAGAGAGAGAGAGAGAGAGAGAGAGAGAGGGGGGGGGTTAGGGAGAGAGGAACGACAGAGAGTTAGAGGGAGAGAGAGAGAGAGAGAGGGGTTAGGGAGAGGGGAGGGACAGAGAGAGAGAGAGAGAGAGAGAGAGAGAGAGAGAGAGAGAGAGAGAGAGAGAGAGAGAGAGAGAGAGAGAGAGAGAGAGATGTTATCCAATTTACAACTCACCCCGACAACAACTTAAGTTATAATGTCTGAATGGAAAATTATTTTGTCTAGTATCGTTTCAAGGACAAGTAGAATTTTGTGGGGCAGGTCCTTGCAAACCACATGCTATCCCAAGTTACCTGAAACGTATTGTACAGCTTAAAACTAAATTCAATGGTTTTGAGAAAAGCCATTTTTCCGGGATGTAAATATTCACAGCGTTTTCTATAAATTCTTTTAACAATCTTTTTAAATCTGGAGTATAGTGGAGTAATGTACTCTAGATAAATAAACTGCTGTGAATACTTTCTACTTAATTCACAACAGAGATCCAGACGTAAATCTAATGATTACCGTGAGAAAATATCATGGGCATAATTATCATAGAACAAATTAAGATTTAACAAGTTATAACATTTGTAATAACTATTAAATTTAATTTTAATTTATTAATAGTTTAAAAGCTCCCCATTTGTCTCTTGACCTCTGTTTTCTTCTCTTTTTACTTAAAAATATGCAGCCTCACAACGGGCAGAACCACTGAGGCTGCATTATTTCATTCCGTATATTTTTGTTTTAATTTATCTTAAGTTGTTGTTTTTTTTTAGGATTTAGAAGTAATATATATTTTTTCTCGTTTTGTGTATTTTAACTTTAGTAATGTATTATTATGTCATATGTTAATTTATTTGTTTTGTTTAGTTTGTTGTTAAAGTGAGCTTTATTTTATTTCTTTCTCTTTTTCTCAATCTAAATCATTTGTTTGTCTCAATGTAATAAAAGGAATGGAAAATGAAATTTAAAAAAAAACATGTAACCCTTCCTGTAGCGGCTAGTAATTACACTCTAAGATAATACA